>JAVTVY010000088.1:0-32438 GCA_036873755.1 Hanleya hanleyi
ATAACTCGAACACTTTGTCAATGTCAGCTGGAGCGCCAATCATTCTCTTTATTCTGCAAAGAGGGAAAATAAAACCAAATTGATGGCAGCCCAAATCACACGCTGGATCGGCACGTTGCTATCAGGAAGTGCGCGATCCCAGAATTCAGACATCATTTATATTTTATAATAACTCCATTAATATAACAATCTATTAGTTTGACAAATTCCAGTGCTTTATAGTTCCAGATAGATTCAGAACTTTAATATATTAATTGGAACACTATGAAATCAAATCAATTATTTGATTACCATTCAATTAAATTAAAAGAAAATAAAATCAATAGATCAATACTATTTATCAAACTAGAATCAATAATTCAATTACAATTCAATGACATGGATTCCTGTACTTTATATAACATGACCGATTTGCATATAGTCAAATAAATCCATTTCTCGTTAATAATTGTGTATATATTTAAAATAATGCAAATCTCAATAAAAATCAATTTGGTTGTAATTAAACTTGAGTTTGTCATATCAATTAAATGCATTCGAGACAGAATTAATTATATTTCGATTCTGTTTCCAGTAATGGTTAACCACTTTTCCAGGATACCTGGCGAGTGTACGAACCCTGACGCTCGCATATGACATCAAGAGTTGTCTTTCCTTAATCATGCCATATAATGATCAGACAGAAAATTAGCGTTCTCTTAAGATATTTCACCTAACAAGCTACAATTTCAATCAAATAATCCAGAGAATTATTACGCAACTCATAATACTGAATGGTGTACCATCGATCAATTATCGGGAGCGTTTTATGATTCGTCAAGCATAATGTAAACACAACGTTCAATGACGCAATACAAATTCAGACTGTCTGACCTAGATTTCAGAGCAACTGGATTTCCCGGTCGTTATATGCTTTAACTGACATGTCCCGACACTGACAAGCCATAACAATATTCTCTATATGGTTATGCAGTTGGATAATACAATAATCATAAAATATTTACCTGCAAAGAGGGAAAATAAAACCAAATTGATGGCAGCCCAAATCACACGCTGGATCGGCACGTTGCTATCAGAAAGTGCGCGATCCCAGAATTCAGCGCGCGACACATGCTGTCAGCTTAAGGTCTCGCTTCCCCACTCTGCTCGAAACCATTACCATATGCAATTTCCAGGTGGTACAGATCAGGTAACATACACCATGTATTATCTTGAAATATATCATTTGAAACAATCCAGTATACAAGTAAACTCGCAAGTCAAGCACTCCTACCATTTGGCAGTAGATCACACACTTTCAACTTCATAATTTATCCTGTGGGGGACCGTATCCTTAAGGGTACATCACACCAGCTACACGCCGATCTTGCTGAAACGTGATACCAACCGACGTCATGTCGCAAAGAATGCAGATGCCAAATTTATGAGAAATCCGACAAAGCATTTAGGAGTTATTGCTTGCGAAATATTTGAACATACATTCACGGACATCCACGGACAAGCACAGAAGATTGGAACAAGAGGCAGTGGCGCAACCTTCAGGCCGATCTTGCTGAAACGCAATACCAGCCGACATCTTGTCGCAAAGAAGGCAGATGCCAAATTTCGGAGGAATTCAATAAAGCATTTGGACATTACCGCTTGCGAAGTATTTGAACAGCCATCCACGGACACATAGAAGCAAAAACCATTTTACAGTCCCCGGTCGCGTTGCGGCGGGGGACAAAAATCAACCTTATAATCGACTACAAATACCTTCCAAGAAAGTCATGTCATCGCTGAGCAGCCGAATTAATTTGTTTCCATTTTCTGATGGAGCTTTCAAATCTTGCGATTAGGATGTAGCTCGGTATTTTATTTTTATTTATTTTTTTTAAGTTTACCGCACATTTATCGCCACGTGTAACATATATCTATCAAGCTGAGAAATCGCGAAAATTAACAAAAACACAACTTAGCCACAAAATGTAATCATTGTAACCAAAATTCCCTCACAGATTACTGATAAGTCAGTTGAGGTATTATTGACCAATAATGGCTAAATATATAACAGTAGATAGCAAAACGAATGTTCAGCATCAGTGGATTATGTGGTGTCAGACGAAAGATTATTAGTATAGGTGGACCTGATGGAAATAGTTTTTAAAAAGTCATCTATAATATTTACAATTTAGAACCGAACAGCGCAAACATGATCAATGATGTCAAGGTCAGTTGAGTCATCAGAAAAATACATAATAGGTCCGAAAACTAATTGGCCGTGTTCATTGTCATCTGTTATGCATGGATATACAATCACACATACTGTTTCTTGGTTTTGATGACATCTCTATTTGATAGAATAGATTCGCATTTCGGATGTATGAAATACTGATGTTTGCTCTGTCGCGATGTATATGTGAACCACATCTTCGCAGATTATTCGAATTGACCTATTTGAGTAGATACATGTTCGTTTGCGTCTTTCTTACCTACACTAAAGCGGCAAGTATACCCGCCCCAGCTTCATGGTCGTTGTACCCCATACTACATGTATGTATTTCATCGCGGGTATGTTTTTTTAAGTCAGAGGACGTAATGCCATGGCATTATAAGGAATTGTCGGAATAATGTCGGATTTTTTGCTATATTACAATACGCATCACCTTATGAGGACCATCAGTTGTCAGAATCGAGTAAATATCACAGGAAAAACCTCATACACCGGTAACATATGAACATGAGAGTAAGCGGGGTCATGGCCACACCACATTGGCATGGAGTGAAACAAGATACAAATCCAAGTAAAAGAGTCTAACGAAAGATAAAAAGAAACAAAGATGAGCAGGTGAATGACTGACTTATAGGAATGAATCAAGAAAATAAGTCGACATACTATTGGTTCATATCATTTTTGCATTGCTTAGAAGATATAGTTATTTTACGCTGCAATGTGGCCTGTGCAAACTATATTTGTTCCAGCGCACCTCCAAGCCGTTCCCCAAACAAGAGAGATTGTAATATACTGTGAAGAGGTCCTTTGGATACCAACATTTTAGTTTCAACTGATAAAGCCTAGAATAAGAGCGCGAATGCAAATCGTAGCAGTTAATTCTAGTATATGGCTGTTCTCAACTGATTTTACTCATCTAGTAACTATTTCATGTTTCTTTCCTGGAGCAGACACAGAAAGTTCATTTTCCGAGTAATAGAGAGGAAATTGGTGGGTCAATGCCATCCATTCTCTGCTGATTCAATTTGGTAGGTCAGACTACTAAAGGTCAAGGAATCTTTCTGTCCATGAGGTCCAATTTGTCCAGAAATTTTGAACTCTCGCTTGACCATGGGCACATTTGCGCTTCCTATACTACTGATACGAGCTGAAGTTACCGAATTCATATAACTCGAACACTTTGTCAATGTCAGCTGGAGCGCCAATCATTCTCTTTATTCTGCAAAGAGGGAAAATAAAACCAAATTGATGGCAGCCCAAATCACACGCTGGATCGGCACGTTGCTATCAGGAAGTGCGCGATCCCAGAATTCAGACATCATTTATATTTTATAATAACTCCATTAATATAACAATCTATTAGTTTGACAAATTCCAGTGCTTTATAGTTCCAGATAGATTCAGAACTTTAATATATTAATTGGAACACTATGAAATCAAATCAATTATTTGATTACCATTCAATTAAATTAAAAGAAAATAAAATCAATAGATCAATACTATTTATCAAACTAGAATCAATAATTCAATTACAATTCAATGACATGGATTCCTGTACTTTATATAACATGACCGATTTGCATATAGTCAAATAAATCCATTTCTCGTTAATAATTGTGTATATATTTAAAATAATGCAAATCTCAATAAAAATCAATTTGGTTGTAATTAAACTTGAGTTTGTCGTATCAATTAAATGCATTCGAGACAGAATTAATTATATTTCGATTCTGTTTCCAGTAATGGTTAACCACTTTTCCAGGATACCTGGCGAGTGTACGAACCCTGACGCTCGCATATGACATCAAGAGTTGTCTTTCCTTAATCATGCCATATAATGATCAGACAGAAAATTAGCGTTCTCTTAAGATATTTCACCTAACAAGCTACAATTTCAATCAAATAATCCAGAGAATTATTACGCAACTCATAATACTGAATGGTGTACCATCGATCAATTATCGGGAGCGTTTTATGATTCGTCAAGCATAATGTAAACACAACGTTCAATGACGCAATACAAATTCAGACTGTCTGACCTAGATTTCAGAGCAACTGGATTTCCCGGTCGTTATATGCTTTAACTGACATGTCCCGACACTGACAAGCCATAACAATATTCTCTATATGGTTATGCAGTTGGATAATACAATAATCATAAAATATTTACCTGCAAAGAGGGAAAATAAAACCAAATTGATGGCAGCCCAAATCACACGCTGGATCGGCACGTTGCTATCAGAAAGTGCGCGATCCCAGAATTCAGCGCGCGACACATGCTGTCAGCTTAAGGTCTCGCTTCCCCACTCTGCTCGAAACCATTACCATATGCAATTTCCAGGTGGTACAGATCAGGTAACATACACCATGTATTATCTTGAAATATATCATTTGAAACAATCCAGTATACAAGTAAACTCGCAAGTCAAGCACTCCTACCATTTGGCAGTAGATCACACACTTTCAACTTCATAATTTATCCTGTGGGGGACCGTATCCTTAAGGGTACATCACACCAGCTACACGCCGATCTTGCTGAAACGTGATACCAACCGACGTCATGTCGCAAAGAATGCAGATGCCAAATTTATGAGAAATCCGACAAAGCATTTAGGAGTTATTGCTTGCGAAATATTTGAACATACATTCACGGACATCCACGGACAAGCACAGAAGATTGGAACAAGAGGCAGTGGCGCAACCTTCAGGCCGATCTTGCTGAAACGCAATACCAGCCGACATCTTGTCGCAAAGAAGGCAGATGCCAAATTTCGGAGGAATTCAATAAAGCATTTGGACATTACCGCTTGCGAAGTATTTGAACAGCCATCCACGGACACATAGAAGCAAAAACCATTTTACAGTCCCCGGTCGCGTTGCGGCGGGGGACAAAAATCAACCTTATAATCGACTACAAATACCTTCCAAGAAAGTCATGTCATCGCTGAGCAGCCGAATTAATTTGTTTCCATTTTCTGATGGAGCTTTCAAATCTTGCGATTAGGATGTAGCTCGGTATTTTATTTTTATTTATTTTTTTTAAGTTTACCGCACATTTATCGCCACGTGTAACATATATCTATCAAGCTGAGAAATCGCGAAAATTAACAAAAACACAACTTAGCCACAAAATGTAATCATTGTAACCAAAATTCCCTCACAGATTACTGATAAGTCAGTTGAGGTATTATTGACCAATAATGGCTAAATATATAACAGTAGATAGCAAAACGAATGTTCAGCATCAGTGGATTATGTGGTGTCAGACGAAAGATTATTAGTATAGGTGGACCTGATGGAAATAGTTTTTAAAAAGTCATCTATAATATTTACAATTTAGAACCGAACAGCGCAAACATGATCAATGATGTCAAGGTCAGTTGAGTCATCAGAAAAATACATAATAGGTCCGAAAACTAATTGGCCGTGTTCATTGTCATCTGTTATGCATGGATATACAATCACACATACTGTTTCTTGGTTTTGATGACATCTCTATTTGATAGAATAGATTCGCATTTCGGATGTATGAAATACTGATGTTTGCTCTGTCGCGATGTATATGTGAACCACATCTTCGCAGATTATTCGAATTGACCTATTTGAGTAGATACATGTTCGTTTGCGTCTTTCTTACCTACACTAAAGCGGCAAGTATACCCGCCCCAGCTTCATGGTCGTTGTACCCCATACTACATGTATGTATTTCATCGCGGGTATGTTTTTTTAAGTCAGAGGACGTAATGCCATGGCATTATAAGGAATTGTCGGAATAATGTCGGATTTTTTGCTATATTACAATACGCATCACCTTATGAGGACCATCAGTTGTCAGAATCGAGTAAATATCACAGGAAAAACCTCATACACCGGTAACATATGAACATGAGAGTAAGCGGGGTCATGGCCACACCACATTGGCATGGAGTGAAACAAGATACAAATCCAAGTAAAAGAGTCTAACGAAAGATAAAAAGAAACAAAGATGAGCAGGTGAATGACTGACTTATAGGAATGAATCAAGAAAATAAGTCGACATACTATTGGTTCATATCATTTTTGCATTGCTTAGAAGATATAGTTATTTTACGCTGCAATGTGGCCTGTGCAAACTATATTTGTTCCAGCGCACCTCCAAGCCGTTCCCCAAACAAGAGAGATTGTAATATACTGTGAAGAGGTCCTTTGGATACCAACATTTTAGTTTCAACTGATAAAGCCTAGAATAAGAGCGCGAATGCAAATCGTAGCAGTTAATTCTAGTATATGGCTGTTCTCAACTGATTTTACTCATCTAGTAACTATTTCATGTTTCTTTCCTGGAGCAGACACAGAAAGTTCATTTTCCGAGTAATAGAGAGGAAATTGGTGGGTCAATGCCATCCATTCTCACAAAGATGCATAAACAATAGATTAAGCAAGATTTATTGTGGAGAATTCTTCTGAAAAACTGCCATGTGTTTATTCCATTGATTAGAGCCTTGTTCGGAGTCACTCTGTGAGATATGTCGTGCTGTTGAGTAAGGTTATTATGTTGGACCTATGGGGATGCTAGAAAGATCTCATTCTAAAATGGAACAGAAATTCACAGGATCAACTCGAAATGGAAAAATAGTTTTGCGTTGCGGCGGGGGACTTTAAAATGGTTGTTGCTTCTATGTGTCCGTGCATGTCCGTGGATGTCCGTGCATGTCTGTTCGAATGACTACTTCGTAACGCTTTGTTGGATTCTTCCGAAATTCGGCATACATATTCCTTGCGACAAGACGCCAGTCGGTGTCGCATTTCAGCAACATCTGCCTGAAGGTGGCGCCACTGGGGGACTTTAAAATGGTTCTTGCTTCTATGTGTCCGTGCATGTCCGTGCATGCCCGTGGATGTCCGTGCATGTCTGTTCGAATGACTACTTCGTAACGCTTTGTTGGATTCTTCCGAAATTCGGCATACATATTCCTTGCGACAAGACGCCAGTCGGTGTCGCATTTCAGCAACATCTGCCTGAAGGTGGCGCCACTGGGGGACTTTAAAATGGTTCTTGCTTCTATGTGTCCGTGCATGTCCGTGCATGCCCGTGGATGTCCGTGCATGTCTTTTCGAATGATTACTTCGTACCGCTTTGTTGGATTCTTCCGAAATTCGGCATACGTATTCCTTGCGACAAGACGCCAGTCGGTATCGCATTTCAGCAACATCTGCCTTACGGTGGCGCCACTGGGTAAAAATGGATCTTGCTTCTTTGTGTCCGTTGATGTCAGTTCAAGCGATAACTTCCAAACGCTTTCTTGGATTCTTCCGAAATTCGGCATACGCATTCCTTGTGAGAAGACGCGGTTGCGCATTGGATTTCAGTAACATTTGCCTGAAGGTGGCGCCACTGAGTTTCGCTTCTTCGTGTCTGTTCCGGTTAAAATGGGTCTTGCTCTCTTTGTGTCTGTGGATGTCTGTTCAAATTCTTCATAGGCAATAACTTCCAAAAGCTTTGTCGGATTCCTTTGAAATTTGGCATATACACTCTTTGTGACCAGACATGGGTTGGTATTGCGTTTCAGCAAGATCCACCTGAAGGTGGCCCCACTGGGTCTTGTTCCAATCTTCGGTGCATGTCCGTGGTTTCCATTCAAATTCTTCACAAGCGATAACTTCCAAATGCTTTGTCTAATAATTAGGCATCCTTGAATGCGTTTGTCATTTTTTCTTCTTTCTTCCGCTTCTCGCCGTTAGTTTTGAATTTCATGTCGCTTTAAATAAAGGACACCATTTTCTTAAATTTGCTGTCCAGTCCTTCTATTCCACATCATATGATTTACCCTAAAGGTTTTGCATGAACCATATTTTATTTCAGAAGTATGATATAAAATAACTGGCGGGGAAAGCCCCGCAGTACCAAACCCCTGGTTTTTACACCTCGGCCAAAATTTGGCCGAAGGGTATTGTCGTCATGTACGTCCGTCCGTCTGTCCGTCCGTCCATCCCACCGTCACGCCTTTCTCGTTACCAAGATATCTATATAGATCATCGATGCATCAAGAAACTTCAAAGGAATTACGAAACCAGTTTCCCTGGTTCGGTGGAAACCTTGGCGGCCATCTTTAATGATATATATATCTCTGATAACATTCAAGTGTTTTGTACGAAACTTGGTATACAGCATCGATGTATCAAGAGACCTGCAATGTATAACCACATCAGTTCCTCTGAGTGGCCATCTTTAATTTATGCGAAATCATTAATGATCTCTATCTCTGATACCGTTCAATTGCTCGATGTAAACTTTGGTATGCATCATCCATGCATCAATAGACTTACGATAAATGACAGTTCTGGTGTTTCTGATTGGGCGGAAACCTTGGTGGCCATCTTTAATTTATGCAAAATCTTTAATGATGTATATCTTTGATACCGTTTTAGTGTTCTATATGAAACTTAGTATACAGCATCGATGTATCAAGAGACTTGCAATGAATAAACACATCAGTTCCTCTGAGTGACGGGAAGGCCATCTTTAATTTATGCGAAATAATTAATGATCTCTATCTCTGATACTGTTGAAGTGTTCGATGTAAAATTTGATATACATCATCGATGCATCAATAGACTTACGATAAATGACAGTTTTGTTTTTTCTGATTGGGCGGAAACCTTTTAATTTATGCAAAATCTTTAATGATGCATATCTTTGATACCATTTCAGTGTTCTATATGAAACTTGGTATACAGCATCCATGTATCAAGAGACTTGCATTGAATAACCACATCAGTTTCTCTGAGTGTTGGGAAGGATGGGCGGCCATCTTTAATTTATGCAAAATCATTAATGATCTCTATCTCTGATAACTTTCAAATGCTCGATGTAAAATTTGGTATACATCATCGATGCATCAAGAGACTTATGTAATGAATACCGGTTTCTCTGATTGGACGGAACCTTAGAGGTCATTTCTAATTGCAAAATTTTCCATAATCTGTATATTTGTTACTTGACTGCTTGGTGCTCCTGAAGTTTTGGTTCAAATTGAATATATTATGAATGGCTGGCGCCCAGTGCCAATGGGTTTTCAGATGCGCAGCTTCGTATTTGGACTGCAGTTGTCAGTGTGGTTGTTTCATGTACATGGAGCTTTCTATCGCTTTCCTGTCAGCGCACCTACCACTACCCTCAAGGAGAGCATGTCTCCATCCCCAGGGCGCCAAGCCGCACCCTCTATCTCCCAAATTAGCCCTCGCCCGACCCTCATATATTGTGTTTGAGCATATATATCTCCAATATATCTTGGCAGAAGCTGAAATGTGTGTGTTGTCTGCAATATTGGGATAATTGCAACCCCAAAAGGTTTCAATTTTCAGGCACAGACCCATGTTTTTGTATTTGGTAAATATGTCCCTTGTCTATAGATCTTGTTTGGAATTGTTTTTCGTGCTAATCCGCTTCTGGGTGGCGCCACCTCGGGCCAAGTTAAAATTGCATCTCCAGACAATAACTTTTAAAAACCTTAATGATTCTTTCCAAATTTGGTGTGGTGGTACCTTGCCTAAGATCTGGCTTCAGAATGTTTTTCATGTTGATAGGGGGACCACCTGAAAGCTAAGTTAAGTGTTTCCAGACAATAACTTTTGAAAACCTGAACCGATTCATTCCCAATTTGGTGTGTAGGTACCTCGCCTCAATTTCTCATTTGACATTATTTTTCATGCCGATCCGCATATAGGTGGTGCCACCTGGGGGCAAATTTAAAATTATGTTTCCGGACATTAACTTTTTAATACTTGAATGAATTCTT
Source organism: Hanleya hanleyi (assembly GCA_036873755.1). Taxonomy (NCBI): domain Eukaryota; kingdom Metazoa; phylum Mollusca; class Polyplacophora; order Lepidopleurida; family Hanleyidae; genus Hanleya; species Hanleya hanleyi. The sequence continues at coordinate 9,991 of JAVTVY010000088.1, forward strand.
TCCAAGTTTGGTATACATGTACCTTACCTGAAGGTTTCACTTGGTATTGTTTTTCTTGTCGATCTGCTCATAGGTGGCGCCACCTGTAGGCCAAGTTAACATTTTCTATTTCCAATGTCAAGGGATCTTGCCTCAAGATCTCGGTTGGAATTATTTGTTATGCCTATCTGCCTACACATGGCGCTACCCGAGGGCCAAGGTAAAATTGCATTTCCAGACAGTAACTGTTGGACCTTAATGGATTCTTTTAAATTTGATATGTGGGTACCTACCCTCAAGGCATCTTATGGGGCCATGTTAATGATGTTTTTCCTAAGTTTTACGTTTTTACTTTCTTCACAAATAATGAATGTTTCCTTTACTAAAGATGCAAAAGGCATGCCTTCAATCGTATTCGATCGACTGTATCTAGTTTCTTCAATATTTGGCATATGCATTCCTTGTGACAAGATGTTGATTGGTATTGCTTTTCAGAAAGATATGCCTGTAGGTGGCAAGTAGTATAGAAAGAGAGTTTAAAGCCAGGTTGACCTACTTTCGTGACCTAATTGTGGCGGCAGGTGGCGGTCACGTGGCGATCACGTGATCAAGGCATGTACTGACCTGTCTGTGGGGTTTTTCCACCGCTATAGTTCCGGCAACCTTTGACCTCGAATTCTTCCGCGGTGATGCGGTCTGGTGGTGATGCGGTCGCGGGAGAAAGCTTCCGCGGACATAAAGTAGTCCCATGGGTTGACTTCCAATGTTAATGTATACGAGGAATACCTAAATAATCGTTTTGTGACCTAGGTGGGTCCCTATGGACCGATTGGGTCGAGTGAGGTATCAAAGTGAAGCATTCGTGAAGGGGCATCTGATGGGCTGGGTGTGGGGTTGAAATATCGGGATTCTGCGCATGTGCGGTGGCCAAAGGGTATGAAAATTGACGTTTTGGAGCTAGGGGAGCCACTAATGGTCCGATGGGGTCATATGAGGTATCAATGTGTAGCATTCGTGAAGGGGCATCTGACTGGGCTAGCGGCTCGGGCGTTGTCACCATTCTGCGCATGCGTAGACAGGGAATTGTGGGAAAAGGGTATGGAAATAGACGTTTTGGGATCTAGGGGAGCCCCTAATGGGCCGATGGAGTCGTATGAGGTATCAATGTGAGGGGGCATCTGACTGGACTAGTGGCTCGAGCGCTGCCACCATTCTACGCATGCGCAGACAGGGAATTGTGGGAAAAGGGTATGGAAATAGACGTTTTGGGATCTAGGGGAGCCCCTAATGGGCCGATGGAGTTGTATGAGGTATCAATGTGAAGCCTAGGTGAGGGGGCATCCTCCTGGACTAGTGTCTCGGCCGTTGGGTGCATGTAAAATTAGGATTTTTTCCCGAAACCATAAAAAGCGGAATACGGACTTTACCCCTAAAATAGGGGAAAACCCCTATCAACTCTAGCCAAAAGAGCTAATATCGGTCCCCGCTCTTATCGGGACCTGCCTATCAAGTCAATGGGGTGGGTACATGTAAAATTAGGATTATTTTCCGAAACTATAAAAAGCGGAATACGGACTTTACCCCTACAATAGGGGTTTGTATTATACAATATAAGGGAAAATGCCTGTATGGGGTATGGGGATGGTCAATTTTTTTCGTGGGCTTTACTATGGCTTGTGGGGTCTCGTTTTTCTCGTCTCACCAAGAAAACTCCAATGGGAAGGGTCCCGGAGCGAATCGGTGAAACTTTTGGGAAAAGTCACCGAGGTTTGTATATAGGCTCATACTGGCTATATGGGGGGAGGGGTGGTCAATTTTTTTTGTGGGCTTTACTATCGGTTGTGGGGTCTCGTTTTTCTCGTCTCGCCGAGAAAAACACAATAGGAGGGGTCCCGGAGCGAAGCGGTGAAATTTTGGGGAAAAGTCACCGAGGTCTGTATATAGGCTCATACTGGCTATATGGGGGGAGGGGTGGTCAATTTTTTTTGAGGGATTTACTATGGGTTGTGGGGTCTCGTTTTTCTCGTCTCGCCGAGAAAAACACAATGGGAGGGGTCCCGGAGCGAAGCGGTGAAATTTTTGGGGAAAGTCACCGAGATCTGTATATAGGCTCATACTGGCTATATGGGGGGGTGGGGTGGTCAATTTTTTTTTGTGGGCTTTACTATGGGTTGTGCGGTCTCGTTTTTCTCGTCTCGCCGAGAAAAACACAATGGAAGGGGTCCCGGAGCGAAGCGGTGAATTTTTTGGGAAAAGTCACCGAGGTCTGTATATAGGCTCATACTGGCTATATGGGGGGAGGAGTGGTCAAACAAAATTTGTGGGCTTTACTATGGGTTGTGGTTCCGTTTTTCTCGTCTCGCCGAGAAAAACACAATGGAACCCTTCTTGGCGAGCGAGAGATTGACTACAAAAAAAATAAAATTGACCCCCCCATATAGCCAGTATGAGCCTATATACAGATCTCGGTGACTTTCCCCAAAAATTTCACCGCTTCGCGGAGAAAAATTCCCGGAACGAAGCGGTGAATTTTTTGGGAAAAGTCACCGAGGTCTGTATATAGGCTCATACTGGCTATATGGGGGGAGGAGTGGTCAAACAAAATTTGTGGGCTTTACTATGGGTTGTGGGGTCTCGTTTTTCTCGTCTCGCCGAGAAAAACACAATGGGAGGGGTCCCGGAGCGAAGCGGTGAAATTTTTGGAAAATGTCACCGAGGTCTGTGTATAGGCCTATAGGCTGGCTATGGGAGGTATAGGTCCAACCTGGAAAATTCACACACGTTCATTGTGATATGGGTTGTTTGGTCTTGTTTTTCAGGTCTCGTCATTTAGAACACGATGGGAAGGGTCCCGGAGCGAAACGGTGAAATTTTTGGATAAGTGCCATATAGCCCATATAGCTCCATACTGGCTATATGGGGGTATAGGTTCAACCTTGGAAATTCACACACGTTCATTGTGATATGGGTTGCTTGGATTTGTTTTTCACGTCTAGTCATTTAGAACACGACGGGAAGGGTCCCGGAGCGCAACGGTGAAATTATTGGAAAAGTACCATATAGCCCATATAGTCCCATACTGGCTATATGGGGGTATAGGTTCAACCTTGGAAATTCACACACGTTCATCGTGATATGGGCTGTTTGGATTTGTTTTTCACGTCTCGTCATTTAGAACACGATGGGAAGGGTCCCGGAGCGAAACGGTGAAATTTCTGGAAAAGTTCACCGAGGCCTGGGTAGGCCCATAGGCCTATACTGCATGGCTATGGGGGTGTAGGCCCATACGGGGTGGACGTTTTGAGGTCTAGGTGAGCCCCTAATGATCCTATGATGTCGTATGAGGTCTTATTTTGAAGCGCATGCGCAGTCCGGCCGTAGTATAGAAAGCGGGCATTTTGGGTGGTATGTGGGTGTGTGTTTGGGGTAGAGATGGACCGCTATGGATGGGTCCGAATGCGTCCTGGAAGGTGTCAAAGTGAAGCTTGTGTGGGTTAGAGTCAGAATGGTGTGTTTTTAAGTGCAAGTCGCGTCAATCTGCGCATGCGCAGTTGGTTGTAGTAAGTAAAGTGGCCATTTTGGGGCAGTAGAGGAAGGTATTTGGGGTCGAGATGGATCATCCTTGATCCGATTGCGTCCTGGAAGGTGTAATCTTGTAGCTCTCGGGGTGTAGACCCCGATTTGGGGGCTGCCCACGTCATCTGTGACGTCATGGGTGACGTCAACAGTACGAGTAGTAGCGAAAGTGGGCATTTTGGGGCAGTGAAGGAGGGTATTTGGGGTAGAGATGCTCCATCCTCAGCCTGAATGCGTCGTGTGGGGTGTCATCTTGTAGTTCCCGGGGTGTACATCCCGATTTGAGGGCTGTCCGCGTCACATGTGACGTCATCGGTGACGTCATCAGTACGAGTAGTAGTGAAAGTGGGCATTTTAGGGCAGTGAAGGATGGTATTTGGGGTAGAGATGGACCATACTTGGTCTGAATACGTCATGGGAGGTGTCATGTTGTAGCTCTCGGGGTGTACACCTCGATTTGAGGCATGTCCGCAGCATCTGTGACGTCATTGGTGACGTCATCAGTACAAGTAGTAGCGAAAGCGGGTATTTTGGGGCAGCGAAGGAAGGTATTTGGTGTAGAGATGGACCATCCTTGGTCCGAATGCGTCGTGTGAGGTGTCATCTTCTAGCAACGCCCGCCAACACCAAGCTCAATGATTCAACGCCCTGGTGAAATAGCTCAGAAGCTCTGATTTTCTACATATTCCATGGAATTGTCACTCATTCTTCGAAATGCAGTGACGCCCGTCGTTACACCTTAACACTCTAACATAACGCCATGATATAGGCCGGAGAGAGAACAACAACAGCAACAACAAGAAGGATGACACATGAGAGAACAACAACAACAAGAAGTTTTTTTCATATAGTTTATTCTCCCCAATGTTACATCATGCCCACGCTGGAGGAGCCGCTTTGGGTATATTTACAATTCAAGAAGACTCTTGTCCAATCAGAGGCTACCATTTGCATTTGTCATATTCGTTCCTGTCCGTTAGATGTATTCTTGTCCAATCAGAAGTCTCCATTTCAGAAAGTTCCATCTTCGGCCATGTTCGCTCTGAACCGTTTATTCTAATCATCGTCGGGCAGGCCAGGATACCGTTGAGGCCACATATCCTTAGATAGTTGTTTGTGCATTCTCAGTATCTATCAGTGTATGGGTGAATACATTCACCCGATGGGAAGATTCCGTAATTTTGTCACGAAGAACGTAACATTGGTGACCCTCTCTACGACCCACTTGGTGTTGGGGCGCTGTTGATAGGCCCATTCCAAGACATCCAATTGGTCCACTTGGTCCAGCACGGGCTCTAGCGAGGCCCGGTTAATGATGGTAACCGGTTGGTCAAACACATAGGTATTATTGCTGGGATAAAAGTATCGGACTTGGTCTGTCTCCTTATGCTGTAGCACATAACCAAACGCCAGATTCAATTTGAAGGACGTAGCTTGGTCATTGAAGATGGCTTCCACGTAGTTGCGTAGACGGGTGAGGCCAGTCAGCCGGAAATTGTAGATATCTTGAATAGGGCGATGACGGAGGAAACAGTGCCGTATCATGGGCCAATAGCGACGATAGATGTCACTCACTGGATGATCTTCGGGTAAGAGATCGCTGGGAACATCCACCGCATCTTCCAGAAAATGTTCGTTGTTGTGAGGCGTATGACTGGGAACAGTAATGCTAGGGACCAGCTGGATATCTAGGCTGTTCTGAACTGTGGGCATAGGCGGGCTCTCCGTGATCGCATCACCAGTGGCATTCGTCTCTACGGGCTCATCTTCACTAGGTCCGACTCTCCTGGTTGCCTCTTTATTGGGAAGTTCTCGCTCATACCGTGGTGACGGACCATGAATCAAACGTTGGTGCTGTCTTAACTGACTGGGTCGTTTGAAGAGTTGACCACATTCATTACATTGTTCCTTCGCGCCCTCGTGGAGTGAGCGTTCGTGGCGCAGTAAAGCATCTTCCCGATTAAATGACCGTGCACAGGTTATACAAGTATATAGTGTACCGTTGTGGATGGAGGACTCGTGTCGTCGCAAATCTTCTGGGTGAGTAAACAGCTTCTGGCAAGTTGTGCAAGAGAACATATCGGCTGAGGATCTGGAAATGATGAATGACGTAAAAATTGCCACTTTTATACGTTTTTCCGTGACATTCGTGTCTTTTCGGCAACCTCCGTGTCTCTTCGGTCACCTCCGTGTCTTTTCGGTGACGTCCGTGACTCTTCGGGCACCTCCGTGTCGCTTCGGTAACCTCCGTGTCTCTTCGGTAACCTCCGTGACATCTTCGGTCACCTCCGTGTCTCTTCGGCCACCTCCGTAACATCTTCACGGACCTCACCGAACTCTCCGTGACATGTTCGGGCAACTCCGTGTCTCTTCGGCCACCTCCGTAACTACACGGCTTTTCCCGTGTAAACCCGGATGGATCTCCGTGACAGGTTCGGGCACCTCCGTGTCTCTTCGGAGATCTCCGTAACATCTTCACGGACCTCACCTAACTCTCCGTGACATCTTCGGTGACGTCCGTGTCTCTTCGGCCACCTCCGTAACATCTTCACGGACCTCACCGGACTCTCCGTGACATGTTCGGGCACCTCCGTGTCTCTTCGGAGATCTCCGTAACATCTTCACGGACCTCACCGAACTCTTCGTGACATCTTCGGTGACCTCCGTGTCTCTTCGATCACCTCCATAACTACCTGGCTGTTCCCGTGTAAACCCCGATGTACCCGTATGGAATACACAGCTAAAGGACCCGGATAGAAGTACCCGGATGTAGGCGCGGACGCCATTGACAAGAGCCCGGATGTACAAGAACCCGAATGTATCCGGATGTAAAAGTTCCCGGATGTAAAAGTGCCCGGATGTTTACGAATGTTCCACCATTCCGGACTTCTATCAGGTCCATGTCCAGAAGCTCTCATGTCCTGCATGTGAATAGTCACATTGTGTGTGTATGCATGTGTGTGTGTGTGTGTGTGTGTTGGTGCGTGTATGTGCGTGTGCTTGAGTGTGTGTGTGTGCGCGAATGTATGCGTGTGTGTATGCATGTGTGGGTTTGTGTGCGTGTAAAGGTGTGTGTCCTTGCGTGTGTGTGTGCGTGCGTGTGCGTGTGTGTGTATGCAGCATGTGTGTGTGTGTGTGTGTGTGTGTGTGTGTATACGTCTGTGTGAGGGTGTGTGTGTCGCCGAGTGCCATGATACAGACCGATGAGACGAAGAAAGATCTACACGTTCACATGTGTTCATATAGTCCAGGAGTAACCTTTGACCCCTACGCTGCTCGGAAGTGACTTCATCGTACGCAGGCGCACACACACACATACATGGTGCACCCTGTACCCTATAGCCCGTAGGGCATAGGGTACACCATGATACCAGGAACTGACCTTTGACCCCTGCAATTCACACACTACCACCACACACACACACACCACAACCACCACATTCCACCACCACCAGGGAGCTCCCGAGTAGCAGAGTTCTTGGATCGGAGCTCTTGGAGCTCAAAGCCTGTGGAGCTCAGAGCTCGGAAGTGACATTTGCATATGGCCTCTGTGAGGCCACTTCCGCTTCCGTTCACGTGACCGGAACTGACCTTTGACCCCTGCGCGCGCTAACAATACCGGATAAAAATTGCGCGCAGGGGTCAAAGGTCAGTTCCGGTCACGTGAACGGAAACGGAAGTAACCTCACAGAGGTCATATGCAAATGTCACTTCCGAGCTCTGAGCTCCACAGGCTTCGAGCTCCAAGAGCTCCGATCCAAGAACTCTGCTACACGGGAGCTCCCACCACCACCACCGGGCCCGTCAACGCCCGGTGGTGGTGGTGGTGGTGGTGGTGGCAGAATGTGGTGGTGGTGGTGTGTGTGTGTGTGTGTGGTGGTAGTGTGTGAATTGCAGGGGTCAAAGGTCAGTTCCTGGTATCCTGGTGTACCCTATGCCCTACGGGCTATAGGATACAGGGTGCACCATGTATGTGTGTGTGTGTGCGCCTGCGTACGATGACGTCACTTCCGAGCAGCGCAGGGGTCAAATGTTACTCCCGGACTATAGGAACACTTGTGAACGTGTAGATCTTTCTTCGTCTCATCGGTCTGTATCATGGCACTCGGCGACATACACACCCACACACAGACGTATAGACACACACACACACATGCTGCATGCACACACATGCACAGGCACGCACACACACACACACACGCCTACACACATGCAAGCACACACACACACACGCCTACACACATGCAAGCACACACACACACACGCACGCACACCCACACACATACAAGCACACACACACATGCATACACACACGCACACACACACACACCAACACACACGCATACACACATGCATACACACAAAATGTGACTATTCACATGCAGGACATGAGAGCTTCTGGACATGGACCTGATAGAAGTCCGGAATGGTGGAACATTCGTAAACATCCGGGCACTATTACATCCGGGAAATTTTACATCCGGGTACATTCGGGTGCTTGTACATTCGGGCTCTTGTCAATGACGTCGCACCTACATCCGGGTACTTCTATCCGGGTCCTTTAGCTGTGTGTTCCATACGGGTACATCGGGGTTTACACGGGAACAGCCAGGTAGTTACGGAGGTAACCGAAGAGACACGGAGGTCACCGAAGATGTCAGGGAGAGTTTGGTGAGGTCCGTAAAGATGTTACGGAGATCTCCGAAGAGACACGGAGGTGCCCGAACATGTCACGGAGATCCATGCGGGTTTACACGGGAAAAGCCGGGTAGTTACGGAGGTGGCCGAATAGACACGGAGGTGCCCGAACATGTCACGGAGAGTTCGGAGAGGTCGGTAAAGATGTTACGGAGGTGGCCGAAGAGACACGGAAGTGACCGAAGATGTCACGGAGGTTACCGAAGAGACACGGAGGTTACCGAAGAGACACGGAGGTGCCCGAAGAGTCAAGGACGTCACCGAAAAGACACGGAGGTGACCGAAGAGACACGGAGGTTGCCGAAAAGACACGAATGTCACGGAAAAACGTATAAAAGTGGCAATTTTTACGTCATTCATCATTTCCAGATCCTCAGCCGATATGTTCTCTTGCACAACTTGCCAGAAGCTGTTTACTCGCCCAGAAGATTTGCGACGACACGAGTCCTCCATCCACAACGATACACTATATACTTGTATAACCTGTGCACGGTCATTTAATCGGGAAGATGCTTTACTGTGCCAGGAACGCTCACTCCACGAGGGCGCGAAGGAACAATGTAATGAATGTGGTCAACTCTTCAAACGACCCAGTCAGTTAAGACAGCACCAACGTTTGATTCATGGTTCGTCACCACGGTATGAGCGACAACTTCCCAATAAAGAGGCAACCAGGAGGGTCGGACCTAGTGAAGATGAGCCCGTAGAGACGAATGCCACTGGTGATGCGATCACGGAGAGCCCGCCTATGCCCACAGTTCAGAACAGCCTAGATATCCAGCCGGTCCCTAGCATTACTGTTCCCAGTCATACGCCTGACAACAACGAACATTTTCTGGAAGATGCGTTGGATGTTCCCAGCGATCTCTTACCCGAAGATCATCCAGTGAGTGACATCTATCGTCGCTATTGGCCCATGATACGGCACTGTTTCCTCCGTCATCGCCCTATTCAAGATATCTACAATTTCCGGCTGACTGGCCTCACCCGTCTACGCAACTACGTGGAAGCCATCTTCAATGACCAAGCTACGTCCTTCAAATTGAATCTGGCGTTTGGTTATGTGCTGCAGCATAAGGAGACAGACCAAGTCCGATACTTTTATCCCAGCAATAATACCTATGTGTTTGACTAACCGTTTACCATCATTAACCGGGCCTCGCTAGAGCCCGTGCTGGACCAAGTGGACGAATTGGATGTCTTGGAATGGGCCTATCAACAGCGCCCCAACACCAAGTGGGTCGTAGAGAGGGTCACCAATGCTACGTTCTTCGTGACAAAATTACGGAATCTTCCCATCGGGTGAATGTATTCACCCATGCACTGATAGATACTGAGAATGCACAAACAACTATCTAAGGATATGTGGCCTCAACGGTATCCTGGCCTGCCCGACGATGATTAGAATAAACGGTTCAGAGCGAACATGGCCGAAGATGGAACTTTCTGAAATGGAGACTTCTGATTGGACAAGAATACATCTAACGGACAGGAACGAATATGACAAATGCAAATGGTGGCCTCTGATTGGACAAGAGTCTTCTTGAATTGTAAATATACCCAACTGGGCTCCCCCCGAGTGTGTATGATGTAACATTTGAGAGAATAAACTATATGAAAAAACTTCTTGTTGTTGTTCTCTCATGTGTCATCCTTCTTGTTGTTGCTGTTGTTGTTCTCTCTCGGGTCTATATCATGGCGTTATGTTAGAGTGTTAAGGTGTAACGACGGGCGTCACTGCATTTCGAAGAATGAGCGACAATTCCATGGAATATCTAGAAAATCAGAGCTTCTGAGCTATTTCACCAGGGCGTTGAATCATTGAGCTTGGTGTTGGCGGCCGTTGCTACAAGACGACACCTCACACGACGCATTCGGACCAAGGATGGTCCATCTCTACACCAAATACCTTCCTTCACTGCCCCAAAATACCTGCTTTCGCTACTACTTGTACTGATGACATCACCAATGACGTCACAGATGCTGCGGACATGCCTCAAATCGAGGTGTACACCCCGAGAGCTACAACATGACACCTCCCATGACGCATTCGGACCAAGTATGGTCCATCTCTACCCCAAATACCATCCTTCACTGCCTTAAAATGCCCACTTTCGCTACTACTCGTACTGATGACGTCACCGATGACGTCACAGGTGACGCGGACGGCCCTCAAATCGGGATGTACACCCCGGGAACTACTAGATGACACCCCACACGACGCATTCGGACTGAGGATGGAGCATCTCTACCCCAAATACCTTCCTTCCCTGCCCCAAAATGCCCACTTTCGCTATTACTCGTACTGCTGACGTCACCGATGACAGGTGACGTCACAGGTGACGTGGGAAGCCCTCAAATCGGGGTCTACACCCCCAGAGCTACAAGATGACACCTTCCAGGACGCATTCGGACCAAGGATGCTCCATCTCTACCCCAATTACCTTCCTGTACTGCCCCAAAATGGCCACTTTACTTACTACAACCAACTGCGCATGCGCAGATTGACGCGACTTGCACTTAAAAACACACCATTCTGACTCTAACCCACACAAGCTTCACTTTGACACCTTTCAGGACGCATTCGGACCCATAGCGGTCCATCTCTACCCCAAACACACACCCACATACCACCCAAAATGCCCGCTTTCTATAATACGGCCAGACTGCGCATGCTCAGACTAGTGAAAACGGACGAACCATTAGTCCAGTCGGATGCTCCTCTACGAGAGCTTCAAAATAAGACCTCATACGACATCATAGGATCATTAGGGGCTCACCTAGACCCCAAAACGTCCACCCCGTATGGGCCTATACCCCCATAGCCATGCAGTATAGGCCTATGGGCCTACCCAGGCCTCGGTGAACTTTTCCAAACAGCCCATATCACGATGAACGTGTGTGAATTTCCAAGGTTGAACCTATACCCCCATATAGCCAGTATGGGACTATATGGGCTATATGGTACTTTTCCAATAATTTCACCGTTGCGCTCCGAGACCCTTCCCATCGTGTTCTAAATGACTAGACGTGAAAAACAAATCCAAGCAACCCATATCACAATGAACGTGTGTGAATTTCCCAGGTTGAACCTATACCCCCATATAGCCAGTATGGAGCTATATGGGCCATAGCACTTTTCCAAAAATTTCACCGTTTCGCTCCCGGACCCTTCCCATCGTGTTCTAAATGACGAGACGTGAAAAACAAGACCAAACAACCCATATCACAATGAACGTGTGTGAATTTTCCAGGTTGGACCTATACCTCCCATAGCCAGCTTATGGCCTATATACAGACCTCGGTGACTTTTTCCAAAAATTTCATCGGTCCGGGACGAGACCCCACAACCCATAGTAAAGCCACAAAAAAAATTGACCAACCCTCCCCCAATATAGCCATTATGAACCTATATACAGACCTCGGTGACTTTTCCCAAAAATTTCACCGCTTCGCTCCGGGACCCCTCCCATTGTGTTTTTCTCGGCGAAACGAGAAAAACGAGATGCCACAACCCATAGTAAAGCCCACAAAAAAAATGACCATCCCTCCCCCATATAGCCAGTATGAGCCTATATACAGACCTCGGCGACTTTTCCCAAAAATTTCACCGCTTCGCTCCGGGACCCTTCCCATTGTCATTTTCTTGGCGAGACGAGAAAAACGAGACCCCACAAGCCATAGTAAAGCCCACGAAAAAAATTCCCATACCTCATACAGGCATTTTCCCTTATATTGTATAATACAGACCCCTATTGTAGGGGTAAAATCCGTATTCCGCTTTTTATAGTTTCGGAAAATAATCCTAATTTTACATGCACCCACCCCATTGACTTGATAGGCAGGTCCCAATAAGAGCGGGGACCGATATTAGCCCTTTTGGCTAGAGTTGATAGGGGTTTTCCCCTATTTTAGGGGTAAAGTCCGTATTCCGTTTTTTATAGTTTCGGGAAAAAATTCTAATTTTACATGCACTCAACGGCCGAGACACTAGTCCAGGCGGATGCCCCCTCACATAGGCTTCACATTGATAATTCATACAACTCCATCGGCCAATTAGGGGCTCCCCTAGATCCCAAAACGTCTATTTCCATACCCTTTTCCCACAATTCCCTGTCTGCGCATGCGTAGAATGGTGACAACGCTCGAGCCACTAGTCCAATCAGATGCCCCCTCACATAGGCTTCACATTGATACATCATACGACTCCATCGGCCCATTAGGGGCTCTCCTAGATCCCAAAACGTCTATTTCCATACCCTTTTCCCACAATTCCCTGTCAGCGCATGCGCAGAATGGTAACAACGCCCGAGCCGCTAGTCCAGTCAGATGCCTTCACGAATGCTTCACATTGATACCTCATATGACCCCATTGGACCATTAGTGGCTCCCCTAGCTCCAAAACGTCTATTTTCATACCCTTTGGCCACCGCGCATGCGCTGAATCCCGATATTTCAAACCCACATCCAGCCCATCAGATGCCCCTTCACGAATGCTTCACTTTGATACCTCACTCGACCCAATCGGTCCATCGGGACCCACCTAGGTCACAAAACGTCTATTTAGGTATTCCCCGTATACATTAACATTGGAGTCAACCCATGGGACTACTTTCTGTCCGCGGAAGCTTTCTCCCACGACCGCGTCACCACCAGACCGCATCACCGCGGAAAAATTCGAGGTCAAAGGTTGCCGGAACTATAGCGGTGGAAAAACCCCACAGACAGGTCAGTACATGCCTTGATCACGTGATCGCCACGTGACCGCCACCTGCCGCCACAATTAGGTCACGAAAGTAGGTCAACCTGGCCTTAAATCCTCTTTCTATACTACTGTGGCACCACTAGGGTTGTTTCCGTTCTTTTGTGCTACAAGCAATAACTTTGAAACGCTTTGAAATGTTGCTCGAAATTTGGTTTCCGGGCAATAACTTGAGAACTGCTCATCAAATTCTTCCCAAATTAGACTTGCATATACATTGTACCTTGCCATGAGCTGTTGCTTGGGATTGTGTTATCCACTTCTGCTCAGAAAATGATGCCACCTGATGACAAAATCAGAAATCTGTTTTTGGCCAATAGCTTGAGAACTGCATGCTCATCGGATTCTTCTCAAATTTAACATGCATGTACCATGCCAGGAGATGTTGCATGGGATTGACTTTCACTCACTTGCACTTACAGGTGGCGCCTCCTGGTGGAAAAATCCCAAATTTGTTTCCCGGTAATTCCATGACCTACATGTAAGATGTCGCTTGAGATTGCATTTCGCCCACTTGCGCCTGTAGGTGGCGCCACCAGGTGTTAAATTCAAAATTTGTTTTCAGCCATTAACTTGAGAACTGCTTAGAGAAAAAGTGGGCATGAGCGGGAACATCACTCCAAAAACAATTATCTTTGGATGTAAAAGAAAACAATGTGCCTTGAATACCCTTTTGATGTTAACTAAACAATACATATACAGCTGCAAACTTAGAAAGTGTAAACCAAATTTTATACCACTCATGGAAATATTCAAGAATCACTACTCGTTGGCGAAATATAATGAAAATATAAAACAACTGTTGTCACAGTTTGATGAAAAATGGATTTTATTCAAAGACGTCCTCACCGCAGAGGACAATGACAATTCGTGAGTGTTGCTGGAGTGATGTTCATTACAGTTAAGTACATATATTTCTACAGGATAAATACCATTTTGGTGGCTACAAGCTTTTTCTTCTAGGTGGTTTCTCTCATATACTCTTCTAATAGCTGGCAGATACTGTATGAATTATTATAATTACCCATTGTACCGTGAAATACCAGGAAAATTCGAAATGTGCCGACGGAGGATCACTTGTATATATGTATATATGCGTATATGAAATTCAGTCAATAAAAAAAAAATATAAAAAAAAAAAAAAAAAAAAAGACTTGAGAACTGCTCATCGAAATCTCCTCAAATTTAGCATGCATGTTATTATGCCAGGAGCTGTTGCGTGGGATTATCTTTCGCTCACTTTTACTTACAGGTGGGGCCACCTGGTGGCGAAATACCAGATTTGTTTCCTGGTAATAACTTGAGAACCGCTCGTCAGATTCTTCTTAAATCTGGTATGAATATATCATGGCATATGATGTCGCCTGGGATTGCGTTTCACCGACTTGTGCTTACAGGTAGCACCACCTCGTGCCAAATCTAAATTTGATTTTGCTCATCAGATTTTTCTCCAATTTGGTATGTAGATACCATGCCATGATATGTCCCTCGGGAATCGGGATTGTATTTCACCTGCTTCTGAATACTGGTGGCGACACCTGGTGGAAAAATCTGAAATTTGTTTCTGGCAATAATTTGATAACTGCTCATTGGATTCTTCTCAAATATGGTATTCATATGCCATAATATGTCACTTGGGATTGTGTTTCGCACACTTCTGCATACAAATCTAAATTTGGTTTCCGGGCAATAACCCCTTTTCAGATTCTTCCCAAAGTTTGTATGCTGATACACCATGTCATGAGATGATCCTTGGAATTGTGTTTCGCCCACTTGCACCTACAGGTGGCGACACCTGGAGGCAAATTTAAAATTTGATCTCCAGACAATAGGTCGAGTATGCATTCAGCTTCTCGTCAAATTTGGTTTGCAGATAATATGCCTTGGGATGTCACTTGGGGTCGCTTCTCGGTTACATAATTTCCATGCTTCACTGCATGGAAGCTATATTACAGAAGCAAAAAAATGTTCAGTCAACCGTTCTGAGTTGATTTTAAAACTTGGGAAGGCAGAAAGACCCTTCCGCATCCAACGCCTATGAAGTAGCAGTTGCCTCTCTCATGTATATCCCCCGAGACCAACAATGCTAAAAAATATTGCTGCCATTTCGGCGGGGGACTTAGCATCCTCTGGCTGCTTGTTGTATTGTATCATTGTCTGTCTCTTTATCTTTCCAGGCATACATGTAGCGTTATGAATGGGTGAGGGAGTTACATGTAGGGTTTAACGTCGCGTTCAGCAACATTTCGGCTATATAGCGACGATAGACGTTCATAAAGTTAGACCGCGGTTCGCAGTTCGTTATTCGGGACCAGTCATCCAGCGACTCATAAGAGCGCCCCTAGCAGCGCCCCCCTGGAGCCAGATTTGGAATATGAATATGCAAAGATACAGAGCATGACATTCTCTCTTGCTATACAGAGTTTGGAGTTCAAAGTACTTATAATGAAAAAATACAGATTTCCATATCTGAGGAAATAATTGCTGGTCTCCTCGAATAATGAACTGCGAACTGCGAACCGCGGTCTAACTTTATGAACGTCGACGATATAACTAACTACGATATGATTAACTGGACATGTGCGACTATCCAGGTACAGCCATGATGAAGGGAAAGTCAAACTTCCCCTCGTGGCAACAGACATGGTAGGAGGGGAAGATTAATTTCCTCTACATGATGGCTATAATGATAGTGTGATGAAGCAACTCACAGATAACAACCCTATGCAATGTATATGAATGCCCTGATGTTGTTGTTGTTGTTGTTGTTGCTGTTGTTGTTGGTGTCACAGCATACATGAAGGGTCTAGTGACATGTTTTTATGCATACCACAGAGGTAGAATATGACAGTACTTTTGCATAGACTTCAACCGTAGCGACTATTTTGCGGAGACATGGTAAACGATAAACCTTTCAGTTACAGACTTCATAAAGTTGTTTGAATTTTCAATGTTCTTATCAAGCAGGACCCTCGGATAGAATTAGATAGCTAATCTTACGTATCATGTGCGTCAAAGCCTGGATGAACCCTAATGATTTTATTATGGTTTCAAGTGACGTCATGGCAATTTTTATTATGCTGCACAATTCTATGATGAACAATGATTGATTCTATCTATCTGACGCTGAAACTTCGTTTTCCTATCTACTTTTATGATAATTGCATTTAATGTCGTTCCCGTATATACCATGATATTTCGGGATTCTGAAAATGCGCCAAAAGAACCATATAGCATGATTCTAGCCTCATTGAGTCAGTTCGTAACAGTGATTTATTGTATGAATGGTGGCCATTTTGTTTTTCCAAATTCGATGTTTTACTGCAACATTGCTGAACCTGAAATATTTCTGAATACAATACTATCGAGATGCCTTATTCTAGAGTTAGTGAAGGGTTCCGCCTCATTTTAGTAGACCGCACTGCGGTGGTCTAATGGTTAGAGCGTCGGCCTCGTAAGCGGTAGGTACTGGGTTCGATCCCAGGCCGGGTCATATCTAAGACTTGAAAAATGGAACTTGTTGCTCCCTCGCTCACGCTCAGCATTAAGAGGATAGAACAAGGACTGGTTCGCTCGGTGTCAGTATAATGTGACTGAGTGGGGTGTCATGTCTGCCTACGGCATGATATTTCAGTGGGACAGCACTATAAAATGGCAGCATTAGATCTGCTCTGTTACAAGTAGGTACCCCTGCCCCTCCCCCTCCCTTCCCTTCCCTTCCCCGTCGTGATATAGCTGAAAAAATGTTGAAAGCGACGTTAAACCCTATTCACTCACTCACTCATTTTAGTAGAGTATCAAACATTAAAATTATGACATTATGATGACGTCCCGTCTTAAAAATTATGACGTCATCGTGACGTCGAAAAGTTTTCCAATATTTCTGTACTATTCTTCATTCTTTATAGTCAAAAGCAGGAGATTTATTTCGATCTATAACATTTGTCGTTTTGATTAAATCAGTTGAACACAAATTATCACATTTTCTCCTTCCCCTCACCGCCGCTCACGGCAAAATCGCTTAACCCGGGGCTCGGGGTCATATGAACTCCTGTACTTCAAGATCCTCACGGTGTTACAATCACAGTCAAAGTGTGACTGAGAAACACCATTCCCTAGATAACGACTTTACAACGCAAATCCTGTGGATTAAGAATACTGATCCGCGATACGAATTTGATATATTTGGAACATCATGGTGGTATTTCTTGTCTTGGCGGCATCATTGAACACATTTGGTCTTAATGCTGTGTTACTTGAATTAGGTCTTTGAATTATGGACGCGGAATTGTTTTAATGGACGACGGCTGAATAGAGAGTGAACGAGTGAGTAGGTATTATCGTCGGTCGTATTCACTGGCACAAAGGTCACTGCTGCCGTATAAAGTAATAACATGCGGTCCGTGGAAATGTCGCTTTTATCTCATGTACTGTGAAATTTTCAAATGATAAACCGCACATACCTCTATGACCGTACACGGCATTATTGACCTGTATGTCACCGAACACCGATACATTATGACGTCTCCTTATGTAATTGAGCCCCGGTACATAAAACAACTGTACTGGGATATATTTCAAGAGTGAAATATCATCAATATCACAGAGTAATGGTAGACATTTGTAGAGTTCATTTTGTTCTACACGCTGCAGTAAAGACAAATTTTGAGTTAACTATTGATTTTGACAAGCTCCAAAGTAGACGACTAGTTAAAATGGGGAGACTAATATGGTACATTAATGCCTGTTGTACGCCTTATTGGTATAATACGTGCTAAGGGGCATAACTCTTGTATTCTTTTCTCTGTTTTCAGAATAAAATAAATTGCCATACGACGGTGTGATGGGTTCTTTTCTGGCTTTCTGAATTTTCTTGCACGCTCAAAGGTACGTTAGCCCGAGCGGTATAGCACCATCCGAGTGACTGTGGAGTATTAAAGTTAGGATTGACCTCTAAGGTCAACATAATGTTTGAGCGTAATTTTGGAATCTTAATTTTGAACTGAAGTTTCATTCCTCAAGTGAGATACAAAAAAATTAGATAGATGGGTGGAATGGTGATTTGTAGTGTTAAATATGAGTGAGTGTATAAGGTGTAACGTCGCTTTCAACATTTTTTCAGCTTTTTCACGACTCTTAAAACGCTAATGTTAGATTTAATATCTAAAGTGTTGGAGGAGGGAAAGCACTAAGAAAGTGTTGTATTCACCACTTTTAAGTGTTGGATACAACAGTTTAAAATGTCGCATTTACAACACTTTCTAAATGCTTTCCCTCCTCCAACACTTTAGATGCTAAATCTAACATTAACGTTTTAAGAGTGAAGGGAAGGGAGGGGCGGGGGTACGTACTTGTAACAGAGCAGATCTGAGGTCGACACTCTAACCATTAGGCCACCGTAGTGATTGGAATGTTTATACGGCATTTAGTAAACGTGTTGTGGGTGAGGAACTTACCGTGACGTATGCGTGCACGATACGAACGAATTAAAGTAACCAATGAACTGGTTTTCGTAACGATTCCTATCATTTTCCACCTATAAACTAGGTTGCTATATAAATATTAGCTGGGATCCGGGGATTTACTTTTGCATAATACTACACCAGGAATGCCTTAACTCTATCTAGCCTGAGCTTTTTTGGACCTGGCCAGGCCTGGGTGGGGGGAGAGGGACGAAATGACCCCGCTAGTTATTTTTCTTACCCCTTGACCTAGGTAGCTGAAACTTACCACATTATACCCTTGGGTCAACCTCTACCAGAAAATGCAACAAAATCCAAGATGGCCGCTTTGATGACGTCACAGTGACGTCATCGTCAAAAACGGCATTTTTTGATGGATTTTCCGGTTAGATTTTTCGAATTTTTTATTGATGTAATTTCTCCGCAAAAACTGCATGCTACATTAGTAAATATTAATGTGAAGTGAACAAAAATAGTTTTTGCCCACTTTTCTTCGCGGAAAAGCAGAAATTTTGAAGAAAAATGACGAATACATTAACTTTCTGGTACCTTACGTGGCCGCCCTCTTGAATTTACCCATGAGTTTCTCCTCGGGGGGTACGCAAATAGGCTCAAAATGACCCCAATATGATAAACTATAAAGTCACGGAGTGTTAGCTCTCAAATTTTTGTCGTTCCGGATATAGCGCAGAAAGTTTGGCAGGGGGGCATTTTGGCCCACACCACCCAGGCCTGGTAGGGCGAATAATACATGTGAGAAGTTTCAGCATTATAGTATTTGTTTATTTGAAGATATTCAAAATATTCCCATGACGCATGTTGTTGTTGTTGTTGTTATTAGCTGACATGACTCTGATCCAGGACCTTAACAATATCTATCCAAGACCGTGCATGTAGCACACTTGTATCAAGACAGTTTGCCTCAAGCAAACCGTTCACCTTTCTCTCTGTTATGTTCTTCCCATACTTAACAGGTGCATGTTATAGGGTAATTTTCGTGGCTTTGCGGCCAGCAAAAAAGATTCGAGTCACAAGCCGTCGTTGGATACCCTTCTTCGATTGTTCAGGTTACATTGTCGTGCAGACCGGACAAGTAAACATGATCTTACGGGCTGGACAAACAAACATGGTCGTACGGGCTGGACAAGCAAACATGGTCGTACGGGCTGGACAAATAAACATGGTCGTACGGGCCGGACGAACAAACAAATACGAGATTCAAACATCACAAGGGTTATCTACCTCATTCTTATCAAGTAAGGGTGTCAGACAGGGATGTAATATGTCTCCCGCCTTATTCAATATTTCCGTCGATTTCCGATAATGCTATTATACCAACGGTTCAAACCGGCCACTTTTGAATGATGTTCCCTTATCGCAACTTCTATTTGCTGATGATTTTGTGCTATTTTATGAAACACATACTGTATGTTACGACTCACACACACACTGTATGTTACGACTCAAAAACTCTATTATCCAGCAATAGAACGTGTTGTTTGAGTAAAGTTAATCCTACTAGGCCTTATTCCTCACGCCTCCCCCACCCCCCGCCCCCCACCCCCTTCCAAACTTTCTCCCACATCTCCGGAAATGCAAAACATGAAAGCAGGCCCTACGAGGCTTTGTAGTTTATCATATTGGGGTCACTTTGAGCCTATTTGCATAACCCCTCGAATAAAGGATCATGGGTAAATTCAAGATGGCGGCCATGTCGGGTGCCAGAAAAGTGATACTTTTATCATTTTCTACAAAATTCCTGCTTTTCTTCGAGGAAAATTCGGCAAAATCTATTTTATTTAAAACAAGATTATAATATACTAATTTATCATGCAGTTCTTGTAAAGAAAACACATGAATAAATTTTTTTTTAAATCTGATCGAAAAATCGACCAAAAAATGCTTGTTTTGAAGATGACGTCACTGTGACGTCTTGGATTGTTTACATTTTCTGGTAGAGCATGACCCAGGAGTATGGTTTGGTAAGTTTCAGCTCCCTAGCTCAATGGATGAGAAAAATGTTTAGGGGAACCGAAATGGCCCCTAGTAGTAGTGTCTACTGATTACAGACCATATTTTGCCGGGGGAGGTAACTCTTGGGGCCGGTAGGGGGCGCTGTTTTGACCTGTGAACATGTATTGACCTGTCTGTGGGGGTTTCCCATGACGATCACGTGATCAAGGCATGTCTAGACTTGTTGGTGTGTGTTCAAAATGGCGGCCTGTGGGTGGTGGTGGTGGTGGGTTCAAAATGGCGGCCTGTGGGTGGTGGTGGTGGTGGTGGGTTCAAAATGGCGGCCTGTGGGTGGTGGTGGTGGTGGTGGGTTCAAAATGGCGGCCTGTGGGTGGTGGTGGTGGTGGGACCAAAATGGCGGATTGTAGAAAAACGTATAAAAGGAGGCGATTTTTAGGGGTGGGGTGTATTCATTGCACTACCTGCCTGACTGACCTGACCAGCCTGCCTGTCTGCCTGTCCTGCCTGCCTGCCTGCCTGCCTGCCTCACCTCTAGCCTGCCTGTCCAGCCTGACTGCCTGCCTGCCTGCCTCACCTCTAGCCAGCCTGCTTGTATGAGCTGTGGAGAACCTTTTAATTTTTTTCATTTTACCAGTGCAAATTCACCAGACTATTACACCGTAGCAGTTACTCACCAGCCTGAGCCCACAGTCATCCCAGCAAGTGAAGTTTCGAAAGTACCGTGTTCGCCTCATTGATGAGATGCAGCTGACCAGTATCACTCAGTAACACCAATCAACACCTTACACGTATGTAATATAAATTATTTTTAATAATATCTACGCTAGGAAATCCCCCCCCCCCCCTCGGAATTTTTCAGCTTAGGTCTTTAGGAGAACGTGTCACAGTGAAAAAAGACATCACAGTTATTTCCCTATATTATGGAAACTTTTAGCGGCCAAGTTTAGTATCTATAGGTAGGCATTTATATATTGGCAGAATTTTCTCGTGTAACTCAACCATCCTTCACATGGATCAGCTGTTTTTATGTCAACAAAACAGCTCTATTTTTAGTTTCATTCGCGCGATTGCATGGACGTCCACTGCCGGTTTTGGACCATTTATCAATGCAAATTTCACGTATTTTGTCAAAGCAGCTCATGACATATAAAGCTCCAATAATTCTCCACATATGCAGTCAGTCCTCCAGGATATTTTTCCAGCAACTTGACAAGGAGCACGGAATGGGACACCGTACATTTGTTCTACGTTACACATTCCCGCTACATCATGAAATATCCGTACACCATCACTATATATGCCTACGATCTTACTATTTATAGAGTTTGTAGCTCAAAATCACTCATTGACTTTAACAACAAGAATTATACCATGCCTCGCACATGGCTCAGCTGAGATTACAGCGTAGTACTGCCAGCACCAATAACGAACTGGCAGACGACATGATCCAACAATTGACTAAACAGACAAGATCTCTCTTACCCGTACGTCTCAATTTATCTCAAACTGTTCACAATACATTCTAGAATAATATGATGCACGAATTGTGTCACAAAATGGCGCATAGGATGGCAATTGGCATCATTCCCCCGGATAATCGCACATTTCCAACCATAGTGCCATCTGAACCTTATTACGCAAGGGAGACAACTCGGTCTAGGCCAATCCTCTCATTCGCGCATTTCCATAAATTTTGCCTTAAGTAGGGGTGGTCATCTTTTGTGGGTTTTACTATGGGCTGTGAGATTGTAGAATACGCTGGGGAAAAGCTATGAAATTTGTTTTTAAGTACCGGTAGGTCTGTATATAACCCCATAGGCCTACTGGCTCAGTGCATAGGTGCATATTGGGGGGACATGTTGAGGTCTAGGTGAGCCCCTAGTGAACCGATGATGTCGGTTGAGGTCTTATTTTGAAGCTCTCGTCGAGTAGCATCCCACTGGACTAATGGTCCGTCCGTGTTCAATGGTCTGCGCATGCGCAGTCTGGGCGTAGTA
>JAVTVY010000089.1:0-33793 GCA_036873755.1 Hanleya hanleyi
ACTTCTTGTGAGCAATTTGTGTGCTGATTCTCTACGGAACAGGCAGGAAAGCGAATGGACCTGAGGTTAATTTTCCCCTGGTTTTATACCATCTCGAGGTGAAGTTGTCCCTCAATTAGTTCTGCCCTCCCTAATAAACAAATTCGACTTTAATCAGTGGGACCTCCCAGGCCAAAGACAATGTACCGCTTGAGAACGGAAACAATTAAACTGTCATTTTGGCTGCTTTGTTTGCATTTCCGGACGGTGGTCATTAAGGTTTAGAGGTGAATAAAAGTTGTTGAGGGGCGGGGTCTATTTTAGAAGAACTGCTCGTTTGTGTACGATATAGAAATGGGAGTTTCAAACTTATCCAGAGAAATGTAGCTTTTCGTTTTATTTCTTTTTAAGATGAAGTTTCTGCAGTTGACTGAATGACTATACACTCAACAAAAAATTCTTAATAAAAAATACATGACAGCGTGCTATGGAATATTCATAGAATTATTTTATATTTAGAATATTAATATCCCCCCACCCGCGGAATATTCCTTAATCTCCATGCATGAATTTCCGATAGAATGTTAAGAAATTTAGGAAGAAATTTCCTTAATATGGTATTTCGCCGGTGCTATTGTGGAGGAATGTTTTATGAAATAATTTTCAGACCCAAGTTTAGAAGGATTTTAAGAATTTTATGAATGACTTCACCGTGCACCATATACAGGTTTTCATATTTTAATGCGTCTCTTATAATAACTAAATATTTTTGTTATTGTTGCATACAATTTATATAGTTCAAATTCTATTATACTTTAAAACTAGTTTTTCTCATAGAGATGTATCGCATTGTGTTTCTTTTTCTACATTTCAATACAACACGAATTGCCACTCGTATGTATAAAACAGTAATTTAAGTCATTATGAGCCTGATCCAAATATAATGCCCGCCGACATACATGCACGTTATATGTCTACCCATAGACAACGCGGTAAGTTTGAGTCTCGAAACAACAATGTGAACTATTTTCACGCTATGTTCACAGTCTGCGTGTAATTTCTATTAAAACTCGATTTTCCGATGAAGCTGGAAGTCTTTACCACCGAAAGAAATCAATTTCCATGTCTTACTCAACAGCATGGCTCCGCTTTAAAAATTAAACAATGCTGTACTTTTTCAAACGGAAATTAAATGTGCAGTTTTATCGTTCGACTGAAGAAAACTAATTGGCAAGAAAAATGGTTGCATAATTTCTCCATTTGAGATAATTTACCGTTTTATTTCGGGGAGACGGTTTTGTTACTTTTCAAACAATGAATAACTTCAAAGATGCGGTATTGTCAATAATCAAGAGAGGTTCGTGAGGTTGCAAACTTGATATTTTTAGAGAAGGTTCTTAGGGCTGTAAATTTAATATTCCCATATAATGTTCTGGAGGCTGCAAACATGATATTTCTAGAGAAGGTTCGTGGCGTTGCAAATTTGATATTTCTAGAGAAGGTTCGTGAGGTTGCAAGCTTTATATTTCTGGAGAAGGTTCGTGAGTTTGCATACTTGATGATATATCTAGAGAAGGTTCCTGAGGTTGCGAACTTGTTATTTCTAAAGAAGGTTCTTGAGATTGCCAAATAGATATCTCTAGAGAAGGTTGGTGAGGTAGCAAACTTGATATTTCTAGAGAAGGTTCATGATGTTGCAAAATTGATATTTCTAGACAAGGTTCGTGAGCTGCAAACTTGATATTCCGAGAGAAGGTTTGTGAGGTTGCAAAATTGATATTTCTATACTGTTGCTTTGAGGTCCAATATTGCAATGATTTATGAATTCACCACCAGTAAACCCCAGGCTACAGAATATGCATTCTGTGCAAGGAAAAGAAGGCAGAGTACATAATTAATACTGGTGTTATGAGGTGCAATATTGCAATAAGATTTATGAAATCACTATCGGTAGAACATTATGCAATAGAATATGCATTCTGTGGAAGGAAATGAGGGCCGAATACATATCGATTTAGACATAAAACAGGATTATATCGCCAAAGCAAAGTTTCAAAATGTTTACTCTTCTAATCCTATGAGGAAGTTGGATGCTAATTAAGGATTTTAAGCCTGGTATACCAACTTAACTTCGAAAGTTGTGTTTATTGATACGATCAAAACTATATAACATTGCATTTCTCTTGCTGTAGTTATTTATTTGACTCGCATCCTCGCTTTTGTCATCTTCACAAGTCCAGGTAATCCCTAAATCATAACGTATCGGTTGATACACTGGCTCGCGAGGATGCATGAGCTGTTGTGTGGTTGACAATACACAGTGGTTCCAGCGAATAAAACCGTGTAGACGATACCATGCATTCTCTTCGCCGGAGCGGAGACTACACCAAAACAGCTAGCCTTCCCCGCATCAATGCAATAACAATAGTCCCATTAACTCTGGACACGCGTCAAGGAGACCATCTTGAATCATTCTGACAGTTTTATTTCGACCGGCTATGTAATGTCAAAATAGTTTGTCTGTGTAGTGGAAAAAAAACCCACACACGCACACACAAAACACACAGACACACACAAAACAAAAAACCCCCAATTTTTCGCAGTCGCTTTTTGCACTAGTTACATGAAAAGTTGTTTGTTTCTGGAAAAGTATTCAACCAGACATCCGAAATTTGTTCTTTTTAAGATTGTTCTTTATAGTCAAAATGCATGTCTCAAATTTTTGTTAATGCTCACAAATTTTTATAAATTTTCTTTATTTACTTTATTCAAAAAAGCTAGACAAATTTAAGAAAAAAAATGAGACAAGAATTTCAGTTTAAAGTTGTCTTCCATCAGAGAATTTGTGAGAAATATTTCATGAATATTCGAGAAAACGGGTTAGGACAGATCTAAAACCAAACGCCTCTATATAAGCGAATCTAATGTTTTCACAGTGACCATATATCTGCTGTTATATTACATCGAAATATAATTTTGTTTCAAGTTATCACATTTTAGATATATTAAAAAATCGATTCTATAATGTATAAGAAACTCTGCACGACACTGTTTACGTCAATTTTGACTCAGAACGTTAACAATATAAACCTTGGGTATTTTTTTCTGTATGGAACACTGTTTTTGTGCCGAATTAAAGAATTAAATTTTGGGCTTTACTACCGTGACACCCGAGGAAGTTTTTCGTAACTATACTCCTTTCTGGAATTCTTTAAGCGTTTTCTTCTCAACAATAACGAAGAGTGTACCGGAATATATACACTGTATTCATCACTTATCATTCTGTCTTGTGTAAGTAACGGCGGCATCTTCTATCGGAATGTGATTGTCTTAAAACTAGGACACTAGAACAAATCAAAGAATGACATGATTGCAAATTAATGACCCATCCCCTGTTTCTCATCTCATTTCGACCAACCCTTCAAAGGGCAGTAGGAGTCAATTGGTCAGGGCCTTAATCTGGAAATCCACTGACCGTTGTTTCCGAGAGCTAGAGCTGTTTTTACGACTATCTTATAATTGAAACGTGTCGGTACTCGTCTTTAAGTTGTTAAGTTATGTTGACAATGTTAAGTTCATTCGCAGAGGTTCCCATCTGTGTTGTTGATTTGTTCTTTGGTGAAGCGTTCACCTCACTGGATAAATAGCTCGGTTCCATAAACGGTAATAAAAATATGATTATCGCCCTTCCTGATCGCATTTGTTTGGTTAAGAGAATGGTGGAAAAAATATAAATCAACCTATAAATGGAAGACGAAATCGTCATCTTTCAGCGAAAAAAAATCGAATTTACTCCACCGCCGTACTTCAGCACAGTTACATGGTGGACAATCAAACGATTACTAAAGCGCACTAGTCGTCCAGTTAGGCCTATGTGCTATCATACGAAACAGCATTGTCTTTGGATTATTGACGCAGAAAATCTTTTATGGATGACGGCTGAATATTGAATGGCGGTTCTGGCGCTTGTCATGTATCGGAGGACGCATCGACGTTAAGTTTTGATTATCCACCATGTAACCCAATCTATATTTGTATTACTGGCATCGGAAAGAATAGACTCGCGGCATATAGCTATGTAGCTATGAAACTTAGATACGGATCTAAGAGTTAAATTTGATGGTAGTAATTCACTTATTTAAATTATACAGATGCCTAAAGTATGCCAAATCAGAAAACCAAATAAAAGTGGAACTAGTCCAAAATGATAAAATTTGGAAACCGCAATTATGTAAATACTTAAACCCGAATCATGCACTCAATTGATCAATTCTTCAAACTGAGATATACTATCCACAAAGGCCTGTGTTAGTTTGGGGTTTGAGTTGCTCAGATGCATGGGGTCGTGTCAGGTCAAAGACCAAGATGGCCCATTAAGAGTTGACAATGACGGTTTCGTATCATACCGGTCAAATTCTCACTGTTCCTGTGCCTCGATTGATCAGAACGGAGACTGACCAATATAACTGTCAGACTGACCTGTCTGCCGAGGAATCCTACTGCCAGACCATATTTGGCACGTGCGAAGTAAGATGGTCACAACGGTTAAACTCAACAATTAGCCAGTTATTTCATTCCGTTTGGCAGCAATATTCAGTCCCAAAGTGATCGTGGTCGTAGAACATGGTACACTCCAAATTCTTTTGTGTGTGACGTCAATAAAGCTGATTTTTGTTTTCGTCCAATCCTCCAAAATCCTTTTTTTAAAGTTTTAGAATCGAAATAAGAAACATAATTGCGTAAAAAATGGATTGATTGTTGATGGACTGTTATTGTATTTTGAGTAATTTACGAGAGGATTCACCCTGAAGACAAGATAGTTTTGTCAAATAATCAAATTCCTAATAAATTATCTGCGAATTTAATCAAAAGCGAGTTTTATAGAATCAATTGCATCAGGGAATATCTTCCAGTTTCAAAACATTTGATTGGTCAAATCAAAGTTTCAAATGAAAACAGAAAACTAGAAGAAAATTACGCCATTTTGGTTCATTTCGTCACGAATAACGGATTTTTTTAGGCAGTTTTCAGTAGGCAGTTGTCATCCACCCTTCAAATTCATTCGCAACTTCTCGGGGATCTCCGGTGGCAAATACAGTCGGTCCCCTTTGTAGATTTTCGCTCGGCAGTTCCGTTGTCTTTAAAAGTTGTGCATAAGAAAAGCGAATGAACACTGAATGATCACAAGTTTGTTAGCAGAATCCTCAAAATCATTCAGCAGTAAAATAGAAATATTCACTGCAGAAAGACGTCGTCAGTGTCGTCCTCGCGAGCCAGGTCTTCAGCTTAGTTTTGACTATGGTAGAACTATACTAATACTAGTACTGACATGAGTAGTTGCTTGTCGGGCAAATATCCACGAGAAGGAAGACAAAATGTAATTAGTCCCTTGGAGAAGTTTGGTATAGACGTCATGTGATTGTAATTAATGATCCGTATAAAGACCATCGTCAAATTAAGATCTGATTAATGAGTGAGTCTGTGAGACGAGAGACGATCGGCCTCTCCCAGTCTCCGATAATCGATGTCATCAAACTAATGTGAAATCGATCAGTTTAAAAATGTAATCATCAATAATCAATTTACGGTTTGTCTCGGATCAGAAGAGTTATTGTTTCACAGTCACTACTTGGGTTCAAGTGGCTGTCGTTGTTGTTGTAAACAAATAAAAAATAATATTTCTACAAGAATATTATATTTCCCACAATTTTAGATACCATAATGTCATTATTCATAGTATTATACATGCTTAGGTTGATAATTTCTGTCTGTTTCGAGAGTCCAAACTGTCGTTGGGCATTGAAAACAAATTTTGTAGAAAATACACATCGTTGACCATATCTGTGAGGCTGTAACAAGTAAAAGTAGAAAACAAAACATGTTTTGGGGTGGGTCTATTTCTAGCTAATTTACAATGCCTTAACACGCATAAAAATGAGTAAAACAGGGCAAAACATGATGTCAGGAAGGTAATTTTTTATTCAGGATGTGTCAAAATTTGCAGCTTCCGCCACTGTTGTACGCTCATACTATTCAGCTTGTATCACTGACGTCCCTACTCTCCTTGTTAGGGACGTCAGCGATACAAGCTGTTTATCAGCGTACCACTGTTGGTGCTCCGAAACACCTCTACCTCCGGTGTTTCAAAACTCTTTTTTCACAGTGTACATATGAGATTGAGTGAGATACCGATGTAAAATGATAGCCAGTCCGTTAGGGAATGTACCCCGCTTGCTATCTTTAACTCCATGGCATTGTAATTATAGAACTTTGATCCTTTTCACAAAAATACTGCTATAGAGTTTTATAGCGACTGTTTCATCAAATTTCTCATTTCTATGTTATAAACTTGCAGGACACATCAGCGGTATCTTCTATATCGACATTTAATTACCTTAAACTTTGACACATAATTACCGTACCTTAAACTTGGACTAGAACGAACAGAAGAATGATTGCAAACTGATGACCCGTGGAAAGTTCCTCATCCCATTTCGTTATATCACATCTGTATCGTTCCTTCGAAGGACACGCCTTAATTGGTGAAACCGTTACATTGATGATTTAGAGCACCAATACCCCATTTACTTTTGATCTATTGCGTAAAGAATTCACGAATTGCCAGTGAGTCACTAAGATCAATGCTATGACGGACAAACCACTTATTTCGCAGAGGTTGCTATCTGTATTAACAATTGTGGTGAAATCTATTGATGTATTGATGCAGAGACAAGGTAACCGTCGTACAATCTAACATTTCAACGAGGTATCTGGGTACGGGGTCCAGATTTAGTTGGATTTATATTTCACTTTGCTTTATCAAAAAGGGGCCGTCCAGCTAACGCCTGGTTCATGTATATCGCCTAGTCCATGTATAATGCTTGGTATGCAACAGACCACTGAAAGATTTACATTGGCGGCACTGTTAACGTAATTGCATCTCGTCCATTCCCTAATTAAGTCTAGACTTCCATATTTCGGCAAGAAGTACTTTAATTCAAGTGCTACAACCTGATAAACTTCTTGGCGGTGGTCTCCCATCTCGATTTTGAGTTATGCGCACGCTCGTAGAAATGACGTTATACTTTTGGCCTTTTTCTCTGCTTTGAGAAAACGGTGCACAGACACAGAAATAATCCCTCTGAGAAACACCTTATTATACCCTGAGTGAAACCGATCGTAGCTAAACCGAACATATCATACTCCAAACAACTACCGCTGGCCTTCAATTGTTCGTCGCAACAGAGACAGGAAAAATATATGAAAAACAATTGACTTTTCTGGCAGAGGTTGCTCAACGAGGTCAATGGATCGAGACAAACGGATCGGGACTATTTTTTTTGTAGTAGTCAGATGCCGGTGGAGCGTGACTCGAGCGGCGTTGAGAGTTATCTCTCCATTAATTGTGACTACTGCTGGGCATGGGTGATCTCCCTTTGACCACAAGCACTTGATTTCTTTTGGTGGAAAAGACTTTTCAAAATGATTTAACTACTTCTTGTATACACATGACTGACAATTTGTGTTGTATTGAATTGTAAACAACGAAATACAGCGCGATAGATCTTTTGTGAGAAAGAAAAAACTAGTTTTGGTAAGGTAAAATGTATTTATATCTGATTAATCTGGTTTACCGTTTTTCGTCGTTTTTGTCAGTTTGCAGACAATGAACAACTTCAAAGATGCGGCATTGCCATTAATGGAGAGAAGAGTTGATGGTTCGTGAGGTTGCAAACTTGATTTTTCTAGACAAGATTACTGCATTTGCAAACTTGATATTTCTCGAGAAGGTTCGTGAGGTTGCAAAGTTGATATTTCTAGAGAATTCCCTCACTGCTTGAAACTAGATAATCAAAGATGAATACTTTTACCAGAAGTACATGAACTAATTCATAGACTTCTGATATAAGGTTATTAAAGATTTTATGACAGTTCTCGGATGATCATGATCTGCTACTAAGCTAAAATTGAAATTAATTAAATACTGCATTCTGAATATGCATTCTGTGCAAGGAAATGAAGGCTGAATACAAAATTGTTATGAGGTCCAATATTGCAATGTGATTGAAGAATTCGCTAACAGTAAAACATTAGGCTACAGAATATGAATTTTCTTTTAGGAAATGAAGGTGAATTCACTATCAGTAAAACATTAGGCTACAGAATATGCATTCTGTGCAAGGAAATGAAGGTCGAATATACATACATGGATTGAGACATAAAACAGGATTATATCACCAAAGCAAAGTTTCGAAATGTTTACTATTCTAATCCTATAAGGAAGTTGGATGCTAATTAATGGTTCTGGGCCTGGTATACCAACTTAACTTCGAAAGTTGTATTTATTGATACGATCACGACTATACAGAAAGTGATAGTAAACCCTCAGACGAAGTGAAGGTCAAACGAAAGACAAAATTCAACTTTATCCAAATATATTTTTACTTCATTTATGTGATTTTTTCTAACTGGGTAAAAAGTACTCGTAAGTGCCAAGTCAATTTGAATCTTGCACTTATAATTCCCTCGATTTTGCACATTGAAACAGTGAGTCTGTATTGAAACTCCAAGTATACACACCTTAAGCTTGAATCAACCATTGGAAAGTGCATACAAAGTTTTAAATACATGTATTTAGGCCGTGTGACATAACCGGACCTAGATATGATCGCAACAGACCACCACAGAATACCATGCTTTATTTGCAGTTTACACAGTGTAATAAAATCGTCAAAAATGACAACAAAATATTTCGGACACTGTTTGCAATGGTCTTTCATTTGATGGAAACTTTACTTGAGGGTTTACGATCACACGCATTTCACTCGCTTCCTCGCTGTTGCCATGTTCACAAGTCATGCAGGTAATCCCCAAATCGTAACGTATCGGTTGATACACTGGATCGCGAGGATGCGTTGTTGTGTTTTTGACAGTACACAGTGGTTCCAGAGGAGGAAACCGTGTAGACGGCACCATGCAGTCTCCTCCCCGGAGCGGGAACTACATCAAAAAAGCTAGCCTTCTCCGAATCATTGCAATAACAATGGTCACACTAACTCTGGACACGCGTCAGGGAGACCATCTTGAATCATTCTAACAGTTTTATTTCGACTGTCTATGTAATGCCAAAATAGTTTTTCTGTGTAGTAAACAAAAACAAACAAAAAAAACACAAAAAAACCCTAACACACGCACACACAAAACACACACAACAAATTAATGGTAAATTTTTCGCATTCGCTTTTTGCACTAGTTACAGGAAAAGCTGTTTGTTTCTCGAAAAGTATTCAACCAGACATCTGGAATTTGTTCTATATAAGATTGTTCTATATAGTCAAAATCCATGTCGACATGGCACTGTTTACGTCAATTTTGACGTTAACAATATAAAACTTGGGTATTTTGTCTGTATGAAACACTGCTTTTGTGAAGAATAAAATAATTAAATTTTGGGATTTAATACCGTGACACACGAGTTTTTCATAACTATACTCCTTTCTGGAATTTTATAAACGTTTTCTTCTCAACAACAAAGAGTGTACCGGAATATATACACTGTATTCATCACTTATCCTTCTGTCTTGTGTAAGTAACGGCGGCATCTTCTATCGAAATGTGATTGTCTTAAAACTAGGACACTAGAACAAATCAGAGGGAGACATGATTGCAAATTAATGACCCATCCCCCGTTTCTCATCTCATTTCGACGAACCCTTCAAAGGGCAGTAGGACTCAATTGGTCAGGGCCTTAATCTGGAAATCCACTGACCGTTGTTTCCGAGAGCTAGAGCTGTTTTTACGACCATCTTATAATTGAAACGTGTCGGTACTCGTCTTTAAGTTATGTTGACAAAGTTAAGTTCATTCGCAGAGGTTCCCATCTGGCGGTTCTGACGCTTGTCATGTATCGGAGGATGCATCAACGCTAAGTTTTGATTATCCACCATGTAACCCATTCTATTTGTATTACTGGCATCGGAAATAATAGGCTTGCGGTATAGCTATGTAGCTATGAAACTTAGCTGCTAATCTAACAGGTGAATTTGATGGTAGCAATTTACTTATTTGGATTATGCAGTATGCCTAAATTATGCCAAATCAGAAAACCAAAGAAAAGTGGAACTCGTCCAAAATGATAAAATTTGGAAACCGCAATTATGTAATACTCCTCCCCG
This sequence comes from Hanleya hanleyi, assembly GCA_036873755.1. Classification (NCBI taxonomy): domain Eukaryota; kingdom Metazoa; phylum Mollusca; class Polyplacophora; order Lepidopleurida; family Hanleyidae; genus Hanleya; species Hanleya hanleyi. Next base: position 10,155 of record JAVTVY010000089.1, read on the forward strand.
AATCATGCACTCAATTTATCAATTCTTCAAGCTGAGATATACAATCCACAAAGGCCTGTGTTAGTTTGGGATATGAGTTGCTCAGATGCATGGGGTCGTGTCAGGTCAAATACCAAGATGGCCCATTAAGAGTTGACAATGAGGGTTTCGTATCATACCGGTCAAATTCTCACTGTTCCTGTGCCTCGATTGATCAGTACGGAGACTGACCAATATAACTGTCAGACTGACCTGTCCACCGAGGAATCCTACTGCCAGACCATATTTGGCACGTGCGAAGTAAGATGGTCACAACGGTTAAACTCAACAATTAACCAGTTATTTCATTCCGTTTGGCAGCACTATTCAGTCCCAAAGTGATCGTGGTCATAGAACATGGCACACTCCAAATCCTTTCTGTGTGACGTCAATAAAGCTGATTTTCGTTTTAGTCCAATCCTCAATTTTTTCTTTAAGTTTTAGAATAGAAATAAGAAACATAATTGCATAAAAAATGGATTCATTGTTGATGGACCCGGCTGTTATTGTATTTTGAGAAATTTACGAGAGGATTCACCCTGAAAACAAGATAGTTTTGTTAAATAATCTAATTCCTAATAAAATATATGCAAATTTAATTAAATGCGAGTTTTATAGAAACAATTGCATCATGGGATATCTTCCAGTTTTAAAACATTTGATTGATCACTTCAAATTTTCAAATGAAAAAAAGAAAACTAGAAGAAAATACCGCCATTTTGGTTCATTTCGTCACGAATAACGGATTTTGTTCTAAGTAAGGGTAACATGTTTGTGGTTCAAATATTGTTGAATACGAATGTCATATCCAAAGTTCAGCAGGCAGTTGTCATCCACCCTTCAAATTCATTCGCAACTTCTCGGGGATCTCCGGTGGCCCCCGTTGCGTTGTCTTTAAAAGTTGTGCATAAGATAAGCGAATGAACACTGAATTATCACAAGTTTGTTAGCAGAATTCTTAAACTCATTCAGCAGTAAAATAGAAATATTCACTGCAGAAAGACGTCGCCAGTATCGTCCTCGCAAGTCAGGTTTTCAGCTTAGTTTTGACTATGGTAGACCTATACTGATACTAGTACTGACATTAGCAGTTACTTGTCGGGCAAATATCCACGAGAAGGAAGACAAAATGTAATTAACCCCTTGGAGAAGTTTGGTATAGACGTCATGTGATTGTAATTAATGATCCGTATAAAGACCATCGTCAAATTAAGAACCGTAGATCTGATTAATAAGTGAGTTCGTGAGACGAGAGACGATCGGCCTCTCACAGTCTCCGATAATCGATGTCATCAAACTAATGTGAAATCGATAAGTTTAAAAATGTATTCATCAATAATCAATTTGCAGTTTCCCTCGGATCAGAAGAGCTATTGTTTCACAGTCACTACTTGGGTTCAAATGGCTGTCGTTGTTGTTGTAAACAAATAAAAAAAATATATTTCTACAAGAATATTATATTTCCCACAATTATAGATACCATAATGTCATTATTCATAGTATTATACATGCTTAGGTTGCTAATTTGTGTCTATTTCGAGAGTCCAAAGTGTCGTTGGATACTAAAAACAAATTTTGTAGAAAAATACACATCGGTTGCCATTTCCCTAAAGCTGAACAAGTAATAGTAGAAAACAAAACATGTTTTGGTGTGGGTCTATTTCTAGTTAATTTTCAATGCCTTAACACGCATAAAAATGAGGACAATAAAGCAAAACATGATGCCAGGAACGTAATCTTTTATTGAGGATGTGTCAAAATTTGCAGCTTCTGTCACTGTTGGTGCTCCGAAACACCTCTACCTCCGGTGTTTCAAAACACTTTTTTAACAGTGTACATATGAGATTGAGTGAGATACCGATGTAAAATGATAGCCAGTCCGTTAGGGAATGTACCCCGCTTGCTATCTTTAAATCCATGGCATTGTAATTATAGAACTTTGATCCTTTTCACAGAATACTGGTAAAAAGTTTATAGCGAATGTTTCATCAAATTTCTTATTTCTATCTTATAAACTTGCGGAACACATCAGCGGTATCTTCTTTTTCGGCATCTAACTACCTTAAACTTTGACACTTAATTACCGTACCTTAAACTTGGACTAGAACGAACAGAAGAATGATTGCAAATTGATGACCCGTGGAAAGTTCCCCATCTCATTTCGTTATATCACCTCTATATCGTTCCTTCGAAGGACATGCCTTAATTGGTCAAACCGTTATATTGATGATATGGAGCACCAATACCCCATTTACTTTTTAGCCATTGCGTAAAGAATTCACGAATTGCCAGTGAGTCACTAAGATCAATGCTATGACGGACAAACCACTTATTTCGCAGAGGTTGCTATCTGTATTAACAATTGTGGTGAAATCTATTGATGTATTGATGCAGAGACAAGGTAACCGTCGTACAATCTAACATTTCAACGAGGTATCTGGGTACGGGGTCCAGATTTAGTTGGATTTATATTTCACTTTGCTTTGTCAAAAAGGGGCCGTCCAGCTAACGCCTGGTTCATGTATATCACCTAGTCCATGTATAATGCTTGGTATGCAACAGACCACTGAAAGATTTACATTGGCGGCACTGTTAACGTAATTGCATCTCGTCCATTCCCTAATTAAGTCTAGACTTCCATATTTTGGCAAGAAGTACTTTAATTCAAGTGCTACAACCTGATAAACTTCTTGGCGGTGGTCTCCCATCTCGATTTTGAGTTATGCGCACGCTCGTAGAAATGACGTTATACTTTTGGCCTTTTTCTCTGCTTTGAGAAAACGGTGCACAGACACAGAAATAATCCCTCTGAGAAACACCTTATTATACCCTGAGTGAAATCAACTTCGTAGCTAAACCGATCGTAGCTAAACCGAACATATCATACTCCAAACAACTACCACTGGCCTTCAATTGTTCGTCGCAACAGAGACAGGAAAAATATATGAAAAACAATTGACTTTTCTGGCAGAGGTTGCTCAACGGGACTAACGGATCGGGACTATTTTTTTGTAGTAGTCTGATGCCGGTGGAGCGTGACTCGAGCAGCGTTGAGAGTTATCTCTCCATTAATTGTGACCACTGCTTGGCATGGGTGATCTCCCTTTGACCACGAGCACTTGATTTGTTTTGGTGGAAAAGACTTGTATACACATGACTGACAATTTGTTTTGTATTGAATTGTAAACAACGAAATACAGTGCGATAGATCTTTTGTGAGAAAAAAAAACTAGTTTTGGTAAGGTAAAATGTGGGCCTATTTATATCTGATTAATCTGGTTTACCGTTTTCCGTCGTTTTTGTCAGTTTGCAGACAATGAACAACTTCAAAGAGGCGGGATTGCCATTAATGGAGAGAAGAGCTGATGGTTCGTGAGGTTGCAAACTTGATATTTCTAGACAAGGTTACTGCATTTGCAAACTTGATATTTCTCGAGAAGGTTCGTGAGGTTGCAAAGTTGATATTTCTAGAGAATTCCCTCACTGCTTGAAACTAGATAATCAAAGATAGACTTCTGATATAACGTTATTAAAGATTTTATGACAGTTCTCGGATGATCATGATCGGCTACTAAGCTAAAATTGAAATTAATTAAATACTGCCGAGTTCCAATATTGCAATGATTTATGAATTCACCACCAGTAAAATCCCAGGCTACAGAATATGCATTCTGTGCAAGGAAATGAAGGCTGAATACATAATTGTTATGAGGTGCAATATTGCAATGCGATTGAAGAATTCACTATCAGTAAAACATTAGGCTACAGAATATGAATGTTGTGCAAGGATAAAGGCCGAATACAATTGTTATGTGGTGCGATATTGCAATACGATTTATGTAATCACTACCAGTGAAACATTAGGCTACATAATATGCATTCTGTTTAAGGAAATGAAGACTAGATACATAATTAATACTGCTGTGAGATGCAATATTGCAATACGATTGAAAAATTCGCCACCAGTAAAACATAATGCTGTAGAATATGCAATTCTGTGCAAGGAAATGAAGACCGAATACATAATTAATTGTTATGAGGTGCGATATTGAAATACGATCGATGAATTCACTATCAGTAAAACATTAGGCTACAGAATATGCCTTCCGTGTAAGGAAATGAAGGCCGAATACATATATCGATTAAGACATAAAACAGGATTATACCACCAAAGCAAAGTTTCAAAATGTTTTCTATCATAATCCTATAAGGAAGTTGGATGCTAATTAATGGTTCTGGGCCTGGTATACCAACTTAACTTCGAAAGTTGTATTTGTTGATACGATCACGTATAAAAAAACATTGCATTTGTCTTGCTATATATCTAGATATTTAAGACTTTCAATCGCATCCTCGCTGTTGTCATCTTCACAAGTCCAGGTAATCCCTAAATGCTAATGTATCGATTGATACACTGGCTCGCGAGGATGCGCAGGTTGACAATACACAGTGGTTCCAGCGAAGGAAACCATGTAGACGGCACAATGCAGTCTCTTCGCAGGAGCCTTCTCAGCTAGCCTTCTCAGCATCAATGCAATAACAATGGTCCCACTAACTCTGGACACGCGTCAGGGAGGCCATCTTGAATTCTGACAGTTTTATTTCCACTGTCTATGTAATGTCAAAATAGTTTGTCTGTGTAGTGAAAAAAAAACTACAAAAAACACACACACCCACACAAAAAAATTTGAAATTAATGGCAAATTGTTCGCATTCACTTTTTGCACTAGTTACACGAAAAGCTGTTTGTTTCTCGAAAAATATTCAACCAGATATCTGGAATTTGTTCTATATAAGATTGTTCTATGCCATCAAAATGCATGTCTCAAATTTTTGTTACTGCTCACAAATTTTTGTAAATATTTTTCATTTACTTTATTTAAAAAAGACTAGACAAATTTGAAAACAAATGAGACAACAATTTCAGTTGAAAGTTGTCTTCCATTTGAGAAATCGGGTTAGGGCAGAGCTAAAACTAAACGCCTTTATTTAAACGAATCTAATGTTTTCAAAGTCACCATAAATCTGCTGTTATATTACATCGAAATATAATTTTGTTTCAAGTTATCACATTTTAGATATATTAAAGAATCGATTCTATAATGTATAGGAAACTCGACACGACACTGTTTACGTCAATTTTGACTCAGAACGTTAACAATATAAAACTTGGGTATTTTGTATGTATGAAACACTGCTTTTGTGCAGAATTAAAGAATTAAATTTTGGGCTTTAGTAACGTGAAACCTGAGGGAGTTTTTCGTATAACTATACTCATTTCTGGAATTCTATTAACGTTTTCTTCTCAACATCAAAGAGTTTTACTGGAATATATACGCTGAATCGGTATTCACCACATCGTATCCTTCTGTCATGTGTAAGTAACGGCGGCATCTTCTATCGGAATGCGATTGTCTTAAAACCAAGACACTTTTGAGCAAATAAGAGAATCGCATGCATGATTGCAAAATAATGACTCATTCCCAATTCTCATAGCATATACTTGTCCATCTCGACCAACCCTTCAAAGGGCAGTATGCCTTAATTGCCCAGGGCATTAATCTGCACATCACTGACCGTTGTTTCCGGGAGCCAGAACTGTATTTACGACCATCTTATAATTGAACGTATCGGTACTTGTCTTTACGTTGTTAAAACACTGTGATCAATGTTATATAGACAAAGTTAAGTTCATTCGCAGAGGTTCCATCTGTGTTGTTGACCACCTAACCAGATCTGATAGCTATAAGTTTCATAGCTACTCGCCTCCCTCGTAGCTATGCCGCAAACGGTGATAAAGTATGATTATCGCGCACTTACTGTTAGCTTTGTGCCCTTCCTAAAACGATTATTGTCCAGAGGATGGTACAAAGACTATAAAACAACCTGAATGGACGCCAAAATCGTCTTATTTCAGCGAAAAATTCGAATTTACTTCACCGTCGTACTCCAGCGCAGTTTATGGTGAATAATCAATACTTTGTATCGATGCTTTATCCAACTGGATTACCCGTGCGCTACACCATGTAACTATACGGTAACGTGAAGTAAATTTGAATATTTCGTTGAGTAATGAAGATTTCGGTTGATTTATATTCTCTCAACAAAATCACGCCAAGAAAGGCACAAAGCTAAAAGTAAGTACGCGATATTTTAATTACTGGCATGGGAAAGAATAGGCTTGCAGCACAGCTACGAGGGAGGCGAGTAGATAATGAAACTCAACGCTATACTCAACTAACAATTTAATTTAACAATAGTAATTTATTTAGTTAGATTATTGCAGTTTGCCAAAAAAAAAACAATAAAAAAACGAATAAAGGTGGAAATCATGATAACATTTGTAACCAGAATTATCTAAATACTCATCCCCGAATCATGCACTCAATTGACTAATTCTTCAAGCCGATATACAAAGGCCGGTGTTATTGCTCAGATGCATGAGGTCGTGTCAGGTCAAATACCAAGATGGTCCAATAAGAGTTGATAATGACGGTTTCGTTTTTCATACCGGTCAAAATTCCCACTGTTCTTGCTCCTCGGTCGATCAGTACGGCGACTGACCAATATAACTGTCAGACTGACCTGTCTGTCGTGGAGTCCTACGGCCAGACCATATTTGGCACGTGCGAACCAAGATGGTCACAACGGTTAAACTCAACAATTAACCAGTTATTTCATTCCGTTTGGCAGCACTATTCAGTCCCAAAGTGATCGTGGTCATAAACCATGGTACACTCCAAATCTTTTGTGTGTGATACCAATAAGGTTGATTTTTGTTCTAGTTCAATCCTTCATTTTTTTTTAAAAAATGCCTAAAAAATGGATTGATGGTTGATCAAAGGTATATAGTATTTTGATGAATTTACGAGAGGATTCACCCTGAAAGCATTGATAGTTTTGTCAAATAATCAAATTCCTAATAATTTATATGCGAATTTTATGAAGTTTAATAGAAAGAACAGTGCATCTCGGGATATCTCCCAAATGTAAAACATTTGATTGGTCAATTCAAATTTTCAAATGAAAATCCGGCATATTCATTGGCTTGTGAAGAAAACTGGAAGAAAATTCAACCATTTGGTTTGAGGTGTAATATTTATGTTACAAGGTAAATTCCTTCTTGTAAATGCCTCAAAGACCCCAGATACATGTACTTATGTACGGTATACCACTTTTCTATTTCCAACTTCATCAATTAATTTCTTTATGGCGCATAATTTGAAGACTGGAATATTGCATTTCGGAGGTTTCGGATTAAAACAAGAATTAATTTTATTAACGTCGCGAATATGGATTTATTTTCAGTAAAAATAATAACGTTTTTTTTCTGAGTATAAGCGTACCATGTTTTTTGTTCAAATCTTGTTAAATACGACCGTCAGATCCGAAGTTCAGTAGGATGTTGCCATGCTTCAACTTCATTATCGGTGATCTTCGGTGTCAGATGCAATCGGTCTCCTTCGTAGATTTCCGCTCGGCAGTTCCGAATGCCATTCGCGACTGCTCGGTCTATTCCGTCGAAGTCATAGTACCTCGCGCATTAATGGTGTAAGGATTTTGCACCGCTCCGGTGTAAACCATGATCTGCCGCACGTGAGGCACACCACATGCTATAGGATGTGCTTCCGCTTACATAGTCCTTGTTGTATTTCTCCGTCATATCAGGAGATAAATATATATATAAAATCCCAGTGTGGAGCGGTTTAACTAAACTCAAAATAAATAAACCGACTACTGCAATACAATCCATAGTGTATTCTCTTAGCTTTTAAAGACAACTGTCTTCATCCTCAGAGAGTGGCTAATGCAATGAGTGAGAATACAGGTAGGTTTATATACATACATGTATAGGTGAGATCAACTCACTCAATTAGTTGAAAGTACAATACAGTGAGAAGGGAAAGAGGCGAGTGAGTAGAATTTAACGTCGCTTTCAACAATATTTCAGTTATATCACGACGAACCAACTAGGTACCACCCAGCCCAATTGTGTTCCTGCTACTTCAAAGAAGAAATCTTTGAAGCAGCATGGAACCATCCACCCTCCATCCACCTTATAAAACACTGAGGACAGCGCACAAGACACAGACAGGACGCTTACATGGTGCAATAAAGACAAGTGATATTACAGTGCTAGACATCACATTATCAAGTTCCTGTTGCTTCTCAGCAAAATGCATTGAAGCAACAGGAACCTGAACCCACCCAACCACCCGCCCTGAGAAGGGAAACAACCTTCTTTGGATAAATCTATATCCAAATGAAATGGATATTCCCTTGATTCTACCCAAGAAAGATCGCTTCTAGTTTGAGGTGTTTCTTCTGGTTTTTCGTCTCAAGCTGATCTCCATGGTAACGGAAGTCATACAGCTGACATGCGCTGTTCGGAGTTTCGGCATGATACTGTGCTTTCAACATGGATGCCAATATGGATTCTCAGCAGTGCGATTCGAGGTACTATGTCCTATATAACAAATCGAAGAACTGGTTCTCTGGATTTCGAATTTTTAATGTATACTGACGTTGCGACGCTCACCAGAACGTCTTCAACAGAGTGAGAAATATGTACAAGAAATCACATTAAATATATGATATCAGCTTGGACGGTGAGCACATTTAAGTTGATACAGGGTTAAAATCGAATCACCGTCCAAGCTGATATATCATATATTTAATGTGATTTCTTGTACATATTTCTCACTCTGTTGAAGACGTTCTGGTGAGCGTCGCAACGTCAGTACATTAAAAATTCGAAATCCAGAGAACCAGTTCTTCGATTTGTTATTGTTAATACCTGGATGACTGAGAACCTTCACTCGTACTATGTCCTACATTATCCGAGACCGTGCCGAGTGTTCCGAATGCCTCAAGGTTGTGAATGAGAAAAGTGAGTGAATAACGAATGATCGCAAGTTTAATAATATAAGATAGATAAGATAACTTTATTGACACTAAAACACAGTCACATGGCTGGTGCATGCCATGAAGAATCCTCAAAATCATTCATCAGTAAAACGTATATATTTACTATCGAAAGACGTCGTCAGTGTTGTCCTTTGAAGCCAGATATTCAGCTTAGTTTTGACTATGGTATGCTTACTATGATTGACATTGGCAGCTGCTTGTCGGGCAAAAATCCACGAGGAGACAAAAAACAAAAAAACAAAAAAACAATTGGCCCCTCGAACGAGTTTGGTTGACGTCATGTGATAGGAATTAATGATCCGTATAAAGACCATCATCAATTAAGAATTGTAGATCTCTCTGATTAATAAATGACGAGAGACAATCGACATCTCCCAGTCTCCGATAATCGATGTCATCAAACTAATGTGAAATCGATAAGTTTAAAAATGTAGTCGTTTGCGTTAGATCAGAAGATCTGTTGTTGCAGTCCCTAGCTGGTTTCAAATAGCTGTCGTTGTTTTGTTGTAAACAGAAAAAAAGAAGATATTTCTACAAGCAAGAATAGAATATTTCCCACAATATCAGTGAATATATACCGCACCCCTCCTATGTCCAGGCCTGCTATAGCACTAACGTATGCGACTTTTCGAATATTACAATGATTCATCGTATTAACTATGCCAGAGATTGTACAATTCATCGCACGGTCTCTGGTATGCTTAGGTTAACAGGTTTTGTCTATTTCAAGAGTCCAGAATGTCATTGGACATTGTTGTTGATGAAAAATACAATCTAGGTAAAACAAGATGGAATACCAGGGTAATACCATTCATGAAACATTCGTGCGAACGCTTCGCTGATATTCTACGAGATTCCATAATAAGCCAGTGACGACAAACTCTGCCTTTTCAATTTAACATTGACTGACGTTCAGTTCACAGAAACGAACAATTTATCGGCGGTCGGTCTTTTGACATTTACTACCGCATGACAAACGCAGACTTTTCGGTCAGAGTAAATTCTGTGAAGTTTACGTTAACCACGCACGATGTCCAGACGTGACGCCTTATTTGGATACTGTTTCTCTTTTCTGTTTTCTAAATATTGCTGTCAAACGGAATGAAATCACCGGTTAATTAACTTTAACCGTTGTGACCATCTTGGTTCGCACGTGCTAAATATTGTCTGGCAGTAGGACTCCTGGACGGACAGGTCATTCTGACAGTTAAGTAGTATATAAAAGCTATATTGACGCCAATTCTCCCCGGATGTAACTATGACATCACAACTTCTGATGGTGGCGCCATCTGTACACGCAAGGGGAGACAACTCGATGTGCTTGTACATTCCAGGATAATTATGTAATTAAGGATACAGAGGCCTTTGGTACATAGTAAAATCCCGTTCCCGCGAAATGTGGGACAGACAGTAAGTGAAATTTCTCCATTGGTATTTCAGCTACATGTCTAGACTTGTTGGTGTATGTACTGGGGGTTTTCCTAGACGGCCATGTTGGAAAATGGCTGTGTTTTTAGACGGCCATGTTTTAAAATGGCTGTGTTTTTAGACGGCCATGTTGGAAAAGGGGGCGTCTTTTTAGGCGGCCATGTTGGAAAAGGGGGGCGTATTTTTAGGCGGCCATGTTGGAAAAGGGGGCGTGTTTTTAGGCGGCCATGTTGGAAAAGGGGGCGTATTTTTAGGCGGCCATGTTGGAAAAGGGGGCGTGTTTTTAGGCGGCCAAGTTGGAAAATGGCTGTGTTTTTAGACGGCCATCTTTTAAAATGGCTGTGTTTTTAGGCGGCCATGTTGGAAAATGGCTGTGTTTTTAGGCGGCCATGTTGGAAAATGGCTGTGTTTTTAGGCGGCCATTGTGGTAGAAAAACGTATAAAAGGGGATGATTTTTAGGGGTTGAGTGTATTCATTGCACTACCTTACGGAGCACTCTGACTGACCTGACCAGCCTGCCTACCTGCCTGCCTGCCTGCCTGACCTCTAGCCAGCCTGCCAGCCTGCTTGCCTACCAGCTTGTATTAGACGTGGAGAGAAAGCATGAGACGTGGAGAAGATTTTCCCTGGGACCCAGCAGCACCTCCGGTTGAAGTCTTGCCTGAAGACGAGCGTGTGAGGGACATTTATCAACGACACTGGGCTACCATACACCATTGTTTTCACCGTGACCGTCGTCTATTGGACCTGTATAACTTTCGACTGCAGGACCTTACGTATTTGTCTACTTATGCGGAGAACATTTTCACAGACCAGGTCACAGCCTTCAAGTTAAATCTCACTTTTGGATACATCCTTCGCCATAAAGAGACAGACCAGCTCCGGTATTATTATCCCAGCAATAATACCTATGTGTTTGACCAGCCATTCACGGTGACGGATGCGATTTCCCTGGAGCCACTCATCGACCAATTGACTACGTTGGACCCATTGGAATGGGCCCGATTGCAACGCCCCAATACCCAATGGCTTGTGCAAATGGTGACCAACGTCACATTTTTCGTCACAAAAATGAGAGATCATCCTATCGGTGCTCCTGTACTACTACCCCCTTGGCTGCTTCATCGAAAAGGCATGTATGCATTAACGGGAGGCAAAAACGGACCCTACAAAGACCGGAAATGTCTGTTTCGGTGTTTGGCCGTGCATCTGGACGAGTGTGATCCGAGGAGTTGTGACAGAGTGGCCAATGGCTATTGGGAACAGTACTTAGAGCAGCAAGACTTGGATGAGCGGCACTTCCGTGGAGTCCCCTTTAAGAATTTGGATGTCGTGGAAACTCTGTTCAGCATCAATATCTTTGTATACCGAATACAATGCGAAGAGGATACATTTGTGGCTGAATTGGTTCATCGTTCAACAGAACGGTACGCTTCTACCATGAAAGTCAATGTCTTCGACCACAATGGCGTGAGTCATTTTTCGCTGATCCACAATATGACCCAGTACGCCCAGTCTTACAGTTGTGCCCAATGCCATCGGGTGTTCAAAGAATCGGCCAAATTACATCAACACGAGAAGATTTGTGACAACAGTGTGAAGCGAAAATTTCCGGGTGGTGTGTATCATAATACGCCTACTATTTTCCAGGAACTGGCCGAGGAGGGTCTCATGATACCGGAGGCGGACCGTTATTTTCCCTACCGGGCGTGTTATGATTTTGAGGCCTTGTTGGAACCCATGGACATGTTTTCAGCGAAAACGCAGTGGACGCAGCGCCATATTCCCCTGAATGTCAGCATTTCCAGCAACGTACCTGGCTATGACGCTGCACCGGTCTGTTTCGTGTCTACCGGGGATTCCCATGAGTTGATCAGCCGCATGATGGGGTATTTAGAGGAAGTCAGTGCGGCCAGTACGGAATTGTTGGTGTCCAAGTTCCAGGACGTACTGGACCAGCTGGACGATCGGATTCCTATACCCGGTGTAGCGTTTAGTGACGATGAAGAGTCCGAGTTGGAGTCGGAGTCGCAGCCGGAACCCATGCAGACGCAGGATGTGCCTTTACCGAAACCGTATGCGGAGAAATTGAAAGTGCGCTTCCTACAATATCTAGGCCAGTTACCGGTGCTGGGTTTCAACTCGGGGCGATATGACTTGAACATGGTGAAGCAATTTCTCTACCCCTACTTGGCCCAGGCGAATACCATCAAGTCCGTCATCAAGAAGATCAATAATCATATGGCCCTCACTACCACATCACTTCATTTCCTGGATGTACGGAACTACTTAGCTCCTAATTATAGCTATGATCAGTGGGTGAAGGCGTATGACTGTGCACAAACCAAAGGGAGGTTCCCTTACACGTATATATCCACGCTCGACCGTTTGCAGGAAACACAGTTACCACCCCGGGCTGCCTTCTTTGACGATTTGAAGCAAGTGGAATGTCCGGAAGACACGTACTGGGAACTACAGCAGGTATGGAACGATCAACATATGCAGACCTTGCGAGATTTCCTCATATGGTATAATAACTTAGATGTGGTTCCTTTCCTGGAAGCGGCCGAGAAAATGGTTCAACTCTTTCGTCGCGAGATGCACGTCGACATCTTCAAGGAGTGCTTGAGTTTACCGGGTGTGGCGCTTCGCCATCTTTTTCAAGAGTGTCCTACGTACTTCTCGCTGATACAGCAAAAAGATGCAGACATGCATGATTGTCTAAAGCAGAACATTGTCGGCGGACCGAGTCTTATTTTTCACCGTTATCACGAGAAGGACGTCACTACGCTCCCCAGTGGAAAACCCTGTGCTAAGATCATCGGTTTCGATGCGAATGCCTTGTACCTGTGGTCTCTGGCCCAACCTATGCCCAGTGGTCATTATACACGTTGGTTGGCGGAAGGTCGGCATTTTACACCGCAACGCACTCCCTACAAGCATCTGGCTGATCAGTGGTTGGATTGGGAAGCCTATCGACGGGGAATTTATATACGACACCAGACCAACGCCACAGAGAAGCGGATAGGAGATCGTCGACTTCCCGTCGATGGGTTTGCCCTGGTGGGTAGCACACCGACCGTATTTCAATTTTACGGTTGCTATTGGCACGGCCACGAATGCCATTTCAGCGCTGGACGTTTCAACGAGCGCCGTGGAAAAACACCGGAAGAATTACGGGAAGAAGTGGTGGAGAACGGCAATTATGTGAAAGAGAGAGGATACCATCTGATTGAAATGTGGGAGTGTGAATTTCATACCATGTGCCAGGCCCTGCCCCATTTACGGCGTTTCCTAAAAGAGCGCGAGTACCCGTTGAGTCGTCGGCCACTCCTGAGTTTGCCACAGATGTTCGACGCCATTCGTTCGGGGGACCTCTACGGAATTTGATTTGCATGTTCCCGACACTCTCAAACCCCTCTTCGCCCAGTGCCCGCCCATCTTTAAGAACACGCTGGTGGGTGGGGATGATATTGGAGACACCATGGGGACCTATGCGAAGCAACACGAGTGTTTGCCTCGACCTCGACGCATGTTGATTGGCAGTATGTGGGCAGAGAAAATCTTGCTGGGCACTCCGCTACTGCAGTGGTACATGAGCCACGGTTTGGAAATTACCAAAATATACCAAGTGATACAGTACGTACCCCACGCCTGTTTTGCGGAGAATGCCGACATCGTGACGTCTGCCCGTCGTCAAGGTGATCAAGACCCGAGTAAGGTCATCATCGGTGAATCGTGGAAGTTGACGGGCAATGGATATTATGGAAAAACGGTCACGAACCAGGATAAGCACGTGAACGTGAACATTTGTACTACTGCCCAAGCCCGCAAAAAAGTGAATTCTCCTCTATTTCGATCCGTGGAGGTCATCGATGACGACACCTATGAAGTCAGTTCAGCCAAGAAAACTATCCGTTACAACCTACCCCTGCAGATTGGATGTATGGTATACCAGGTGGCCAAGCTGAGGATGCTGCAGTTTCTCTATGATTTCATGGGTGTGTATTTTAATCCATCAGACTGGCAACTCATGGAGATGGATACGGACTCGGCCTACATGGCCGTCTCTAATGCAGATTGGGAGTCCCTGGTGAAACCGGAGTTACGTGGACAGTATGAAGCGGAACGGGACCAGTGGTTACCTCGACGTGACCATTACCAGTAAGATAAGCGTACGCCGGGCCTCTTCAAGCTGGAGTGGAGTGGGGATGCTATGATTGCTCTCTCCTCCAAGACGTATTACTGTTACGGGGGAGACGAAAATAAGTTTAGCTGCAAAGGGGTGAACCGGCGCGATCCCAACATCGACAAAGCCTTGTACTTGAACGTGCTGCAAAGCCAGGCCAGTGCGAGTGGAACTAACCGAGGATTTCGGGTGGTGGACCACCAGATGCGGACGTACATCCAGCAACGAGACGCCTTTACTTTCTTTTACCCGAAACGCAAAGTCCTGGCCGATGGCATCAGTACCACTTACTTGAACTTGTGAACATATATTATCTTATACCCGGACTTGTGAATTCTAATGGACATACATATTTGGACTCTAAATTACTCTCTATATACATTACACCATGAACTTGTTTGTCATTCTTTTGAATATGTACTCGATATACGTCAGTTCGATGACTCGGTCTAACTGTTATATACTCCACTGTGATTTCTCTCTCTCTATACATACGTTCACCTCAATTCTTGTTTGCAACGTTCTTATATACTTGTACATACATTCTTGTTCACTTGTTCACATTAATAAATATTCGAACTTCACTTGGGGTTTCATGAAGTTTTTTATTGAACAACACCACCGAAACATTCGTACTAACCAGGCTCCGAGCAGGTTATATCATGGTCTTAACACCTATGTTGGGTTTCTGAGTATTGATGGGTAACATCCCGAGCACTGAAGAGTTTCTAATGTTTCCTTAGACGTCCGGATGTTCAACCTCCGGGGTGTTTCCCGCCCCGACCCGCCCCGGCCCCCCAGCGCGAGCGCGCGGGTCAAAAGGTCACATCCAGGTCAAAAGGTCTCCCTTTCGGCAAGGTTCGGAGAATACATAGAACTTATAGTCATAAACTTAATCTATACGTGTTGGACGAGTCTTCACTCACCGTATACACGCACCTCAATGAAATGCCCGCTCCAAACCTAGATCGAAAACACGTACTTGGTCTGTGGGCTGATTTCATTGGCTCTCTATTTTACTATAGTGCTCTTGCATTCTAACCTTGATGGGTTACATTTTGGCCCCATCCTACACCACTGATTTCAGTTTGACTGAATCTCCACATTGGGCATTTATGCATTATGAATAAAACACACAAGACAGGGTTTTTTTGGTGAGATCTCATTTTTTTATTCAGTGAACAACAACAACGTGAGAACAACCACGTGAAAACTGAAGCCCAGAACAAGGGGCTTGTACATTGAAAGAACTGAAGCCCAGAACAGGGGGCTTGTACATTGAAGCCCAGAACAGGAGGGATTTGTAAACTTAAGCCCAGAACAGCGGGGGCTTGTACATTGAAAGAATTCAAGCCCAGAACGGGACTTGTACATTGAAATGATGGGCGGCCCAGTCATATACGAGTACATCGCGGTCCTCAGCCTTGCGGTACTTGTCAAACATCTGTACGATGGTAGATAAGGGTCTTCCCCGGCATCGATGGTACAGGTAAAACAAGCAATATTGTCCGCACACGCTACTGGTCAGGCTTTGCAACGTTTGACTGCTCCAACACCACGTCTCTGTGCCTTGATCCATGAAGTCTGTTAAATCAGGATGGAGGGGTGGCAGGCCGTACGGGTCAAAGTATTCGCCCTGCTGTTCTGTCAAGTACACGGCCACCCAATGTTCACCGGGCCGATCCATCGGGTCCGTGTTGAGAACGTAATCAGCAGGATACACACGGTCTAATGGGAACACATCTCGGACGAACACCCCTTGAAACATCATACGTGTCTCTGGGTCATTCTCCAGCACGGTGGTTATCTGATCTATCCATGTTAGGTGGAGAAGTCACACAGCACGTTGCGCGCCTTGTCCACTTGAATGATGTTGTCAAACTCGGCGTAGCAGATCACATTGGCGGTGCTCCGGAGGGCTCGTAGAAAGTGGATTTCCAACCGTAAATTGCCTTGCTTGGCCAGGGCCAGCTGATGGTCGTTCTCTAAGGTGGGGTCAGATCGAAACAGAACAACGTGTATCCGTTCGCGTAGTCCTCCCGACTGATCATATTCCCTTCGTCCTGGTTGATTTGACCGGTGGCTGTAAACGGGCTCTGATAGGCTCGAATGAAATTCCTCCGCCCAAAGTTCGGGGTTAAGGCCGTGGCTGGCACCTGTTGTCCATCCACATGCAGGGCCACAAAATTGATGCCCAAATGTTTAAAGTCAAACGGATTCTCTGGGTAGGCTCCACTGAAACTGGTATTTTCCACACAGGCCAGGATCAATCGCTTGGGTAGTTCCCCCAGGAACGGGTTTTCTTTGTTGGCGCCCATATTTCCAGCAGGCACAGAGAACACTTTGGTTTGCACACGTCGGATAGGGTACTGGGCTGGTTTTCTTTCCAAGGCTTTCATGTGT
Organism: Hanleya hanleyi; assembly: GCA_036873755.1. NCBI lineage: Eukaryota > Metazoa > Mollusca > Polyplacophora > Lepidopleurida > Hanleyidae > Hanleya > Hanleya hanleyi. The sequence goes on from JAVTVY010000089.1 coordinate 27,122, forward strand.
CCCAATTGAACGGCTGGATTCGGTTTCACTTTTCGGACATACAGGACTGCGTCTTCGATGACAATCTTATAGTCAGCTACATGCGCCTCTACGTTAGTGGCCATCAAGGCGAAGGTGGGAGGCGCCCGTATCAGTCGGATTTTGATGGGGATCTTGTTCAAGAGGTATCGGTCTTGCATGAACATGTCTGCGTGCAGTCGACCGATCATATCCACCGCGACTCCGTTCGCGGTCAAAGCCTTCCGTTTGCTATATCCCGTATTGTCGTTCTCTGCGCCCATGTGCTCGGCTTTGTCCTGGTAGAATAAAGCGGCTGTCAGTTGAGATTTTTTGGCCTCTCGCCCATGCGACAACAGCGTCTCGATGTAGGCTCGATAGGGGTACGTGTTGGTCGAGTCACTGACAATATATCCACCTGTTGAAACATCGAGTGCAGCCAGAGATTCGTCGGGCCCACCGTTGCTTGGTCGGCGATTCTGGTGCCATCTCCATTGACGATCTTGGCTTTCACATACAAGTATGTATGGGCTAAATCGACATAGGCCGTATCCGCATTACTGATGGTGAACTCGATGGGCCCTGTTGCGTTGATGCTGGACAGCGGGAGATGCTCCACCCATAATCCTTGTTCGGCACTGCTCTGTGTGGGCGGCACGGTCCACAAATCAAATTCACTGTTGGTGGAGGGGCAGGACTCGGCGTGGATCAAGGACATGTTTAAGAAAAGATATCCCGGGTCTTCGATGTGCGTCGTCGCTGGGTCGGTCGTCGACTGGTGCGTGGTCTCGGTGGGGCAGCTCTTTTATTCCCTACGGTGCGTTGTGCTTTGGCCACCAAGACGCCTCCCGCTTCTTTGGCCCGCCGTTTCAAGGCTTCTTTGGGTGCCGTACCCCCAAGACATCACCGGCCACTTGCAGTCCACTGCGTACCGCTTGTTTGCCGATTGCTTTCACCCCACGCGTCACCAAGGGCAGGAACGTTTTGACGATGCTCCCGAGTATGTTCCCAGTCCATGTCCACGTTGCATGCGTGCACCACTAAAAACCGGAAAGCCACCCCCGGCCTGTTGGGCATAATAGTCCATATAGCTGCGTGCATCGCACTCGTAAGGCACCTTCATTATGCAAAGTGGGGAGCACGTGCTTGTCGGAAATGAAGTGTCACCACCACTTTCCCGCGTTCGAATGCCACCGGTCGTCCCGTGTCATCTCTTATATCCACCGTGATCGTGTTGATGTGGGTTTGTCGTACAGGCAGGTAGAGCATGTGGGTCAAACTGTGGGTGACTTGATCTCCATACAACTTTTTAATGGGCACCACCGTAACAGAGGTGTGTTGATATCGCCCACGATGTGGTTGTCCACCACGTCCGAGTAGACGTAGAGTCCGTACATACCCGACTTCATATCCATCGGGATCTCGCCTTGGTGGGCGGTGGGACCAGCGAACGTCCGTAGATCGAAACCCAGCATTTGCTGTAGGATAGGACTCCGTACGACACTCGCGTTGGCGGTGACGATAAGCTCTGCCTTGTCGTTGTGTGCGTTGTAATCGAAGTTCACGTGATTCTTGAAGGGATAGGCTTTGATGGGTTTTGAAGTATTTGTGACCTCCCGTAGAGCCTTATAATGCACCAGTCTTGACAGCCCACCCATGAACTCCTTGGGAGTATCGTATTGGCCTTCGGGGAGAGTGAGTCGGGTGTCTTTTCCTTCGTAGGTCACCTCTTACCACACTTCATTGGCTCACACGTTGTACCACGAGTAAGGGTACTGAATATCCACCAGTCCACATTCCCACCGGCCAGGTAAATGCAACGGTTGTGGTAATTGAGTCACATACTTGGCCACGGTGTTGTCAGAAAACACATCGAGTGAACTGTTACTGGGTAGCGTGAGGTAAAACATGGCGACTGAGCTGTCCTGCTGCTGCTGTTGGTTTTAATAGGTGTTCCAGACCTTGGGTGGTTGTGTCCGGCGTCGTGTTCGTCGCGGTGACTTGCTACGTGTCACGGCTCTGGAGATGTGCGGTGTCCTGATCAAGGGTGGTTTTTTAAAGGTTTGAAAAGAAGGTGCCCGTTGTGGTGGTGGAGTTTTGGGGGGTGACTGCGGTTCCCATTCGGATTCCCAAGAAGGTAGTGGGCCACTCGGCGATTGCTGGGTTCGCTGCATAAAGGCCCAGCGGTGGGGGTTTCCCACCAATTCCTGTGGTACATGCATGTCTTTCAAGCCTTGAGCGAAGACCTCCCATCCTCGAGGATCGGTGTGCGACCTGCGTTGACGCATCAGGTCATTCACTAAATCCGTCATGTGGGTCCCGAGGACCACCTGATTCTGTACCAGTAGTTCGCCTTTATCATTCCAAGTCATTTTAGGATTCTGTTTCATCCGTTGTAATACCAGGCCAGCTTGTTTCTTGAACGATGCAGGTACACTCTTCAGCACTTCGTCTTCCACCCACTGTGGGGCTGTGGGTGCTACCCCTGGTAATGGCGGCTGTTGGAGGGTGCTGAGGTCGGCGGTGTGTCACGTGGTGGTGGTGGTGGTGGTGGTGTGGTAGAGAGGGTTTTGTATTGGTCCATGAACGTCATGTACCGTTGAAGCGTCTCATTGTACAGTTGTACTTTCTCACTGTCGCTTAACCCCGGTCTCTGTAAGATCTGTTGCATCTCTCCATCGAGGGTGTTTATGGTCTTCACCGTAGGTGGGACAGGGTAGGTCGATTGGAGGTTTTGAAGGAACCGTGGTTCGACGAGGACCATTTTTTTCGTGTGGTTCATTGTCGGCCGAAGGGTCCACCCAATACTGGATCCAACACGGAAGCGCCCAACGGTGCTAAGATGGCCCCGAGAAAGCCACCTTTCTGTGACACCTTTTTCTTTTGTGTTTGTGGGACCCGCTTATGGACTAGGGTTCGGAGACCTGTCTTATGCTTGGCCAACTTGGTCTTCTGAGCCGGAGTCAGTGGTACGTTGCCTTTTCACAGGTTGTACCCGATCTCGCACAGACAGCGTATAAGGTCAGGGTCCGCACCGCGTACAATGGTTCGGACCAACTCGGGTGGGGCCGTCTTCAATACACGGAGCGTGGGAGCGTGCTTCCGTACTCGCGCAGACATCATGTACAACTAATGCCAGAACCCACAACTCTGCTCTTTTTATCCACCTCAGAGACAAAGGCAACCCTGCTGTGGTATTCATTCTTTTTATTATCTCCATCATCAAACACACACACATCCCAGCTGGGGCGCCACTGTGGGTGTGTTTACATTATTTTTGCAAGTACACGTGGTGGGTCTCTCCGGGAAAGATGCCGGTCCGTAGTCGAAGGTGGTCGGGGGTGGCTTGCTTGAGGTCGAAGAGCATATACCCGTGCTGAGGGGTTGTGGCATCTTTATAGGCTTCCAACGCAAACGGTGTGCGGCCGGGATATATCTGTCTCGCCAGGTGCAGCAGTTGAGTGGAATCTCTGGGGGTTTTTGAAGACCACCAGGTAGTGGGCATTTAAGCTGATGTTCCGATGTTCTTTGTTTTTACTGAACAGATTCTGCACAATGTAGATGATGCTGAGCCGTCGATGGTGGCTGCCTTTGGTAAAGAGTTGGGTGACCCGACTGTCCGTCTCCGCCATGAGATCATCTAGAACCACCAAGGTGTCGGGTTCCAAATCGGCCACATTGGGTAGGCTTTCCACGAACGTGATATGGGGCATTGCTGCATACGCTTCCTGCCATTCTCCGTAACACCACACGACTCGGGCAATAGGTGGGGTGATCATGCTGTCGGTGTGTTGAAGGAGCTTCCGGACGAAGTGCGTTTTGCCGGATCCCGTCGGTCCTGCGATGAGACACGTGAAGGGATGCTGCCACCGTGGGTCCATGGTTCGAGGTGTATCCGTTGTCGTGGTAACCCGCTCTTGTAAATTTGGTACGAGTGAACTGGAGTGGTGGTGGGTACAAAGTCGGTCGTCGTTGTCTGTACACTGTCAGGGATGATGATGGGGGTGGGTACAACGTCGGTGGTCGTTGTCTGTTCACTGTGAGGGATGAAATCTGGTGGGTCTTGAGACGTAGTGGGTGTTCTTGGTGTAGGTGTAGAGCTTGGTGTGGAGCTCGACGTGGCTTGTACACGGGGTGTGGTGGTGGTGACTGGGCTCGATACGGGGTTGACTGGTGCTCTCTGTAGACCGGTTTCGCTGGTGGCTGGTGTTCTCAGTTGGTTAAGTAACGTGCTGACATAGGCTACGTCGTAAAACACACCTCCGTACAGCACACTCAGCAGGGTTAGCACTATCACCACAAAGCCCACTTGCGCTTTGCGCGTTTTGGGAAACGCTGTGTTCAGAGGCAGCTGCTGTTGGTCCATAGCACTGTGGTCGGACGTGGAATGAAGGAGGACGGCAGTGGTGTCTGGCTTTATAGTCGTTTCACCTGGTTGGCCGCTACCCAGGAATTGAAAGAACTGGGCCAGCCTTGCCATTTGACGAAATGAAACAGTTTGCCACGTCGACGTTCCGTTTTCAAAATCTGCTCCACCGTGTAGTAGTCTTGCTGTGTTTTACGACAGGCTGTAATTCCGTCTCGTAAAACGTCCCTAGCAACGGTTCCCCTTGAAGATCTTCCAGTTCATAGACTCGCCGCTGTCGGGGTAGGCGCCGTTTAATCAGGAAGTGCTCATCGCTCCAGTTGGGCAAGTAGCTTTTCTCGAACTTGCCCTTGACTTTACTGATCCGTACAGGGTCCCCGACCTTGTACACCGCCTTCGTCGTTCACTGCGATGGCCTGGGGTACAAGACACGGCGGACTTGGGCTTCATTGCTTTGGGTCACGGTAATGGGGGCTCTCTCTATACTCCGGTGATAGGCTCGATTGTAACCCCTCACCAGTTTCGGGAGAACATCGATGTACCGCCTTGCATTCTTATAGGTGAAATATTTGTACATGCGGCCTTTGAATGTCCTGTTGAACCTTTCCACCACGGAAGCCTTGGTCTCGTTGTACGTATGGAAGAAAAACACCTTCTGGGCTTTCAGAAACTGTTGGAACGGTGTGTTGAGGAATTCCGTGCCTTCGTCGGTTTGCAAATACAAAGGTTTGCGCCCGGTCTTGAAGATGTCTTTGAACACCGCTATGAGATTCGCCCCCGTTTTCGTCCGGATGGGTACCACCCACGCATACTTGGATAGGATATCGATGCACGTCAAGATATACCGATTCCCATCGTTGTGTTTGGCAAAGGCGCTCATATCGACCAAATCCGCTTGCCACTGGGCATCTATTCCTCCCACGATGACCCGGTTCCGTAGAAAATGGCGACGGACAGATCTATGTAAGGTATAGGTGTCTTGTTTTCTTGACCAATCTCGGACTTGGGCACGTTGTATCCCCTGGGGTTTGGCCGCTCGATAGAGAGCCGACAATGCACTATAGGCCGCCGGACTGTCGGGACTGTAGTATCAGTTATCCAACACCTTCTCCCAGCGCTTCATGGTGACAAATGATGATGGACCCGGAGAGTATGGTTTATTTATAACAAGTTTCTACCACCGTTGTGTTGGTTGACTGAGTCTAGCCGGGTAATCAATGGCCTCGTCGTCTGGTTCATGGCTAGACAGTTGTTCATTGGGTTCTGCCGCCGATTCTCTCAGGGCACGAGCCCACTCCAACTCGTCTGATGACCGCTCGTCCGGTGTAAACAGCTGGTCGACAATAGGCACCACTTTCTCGAAGGCTATCCACAGATCGGGGTCTAGGGTGAAGCTTCGCGTAGGGTCTTGGTAGCGGCCTAGGCGTGGGAAGAAGGGTCCACGGTATACGTAGATGGCGTTCTCGAGGTGGATGAGGTTTCCGTCGAGCTCGCCGCTCAACACCCGTTTAAAGTTGGTCCAGCCGTCACGGTGTAGCGTAACCGTATTCGATACGGTCTCAGCGGGCGACCAGCAAACATCTCCACGGTCTTCCACCAGGGTGACTTTATCTTCATAGACGTGTAACCCCACCCGGGGTGTAAGGGGAAGGATGGCTCGTAGGACGGGTGACATGCTTGCTCCAATGTTGAACGGTGAATGACACACACTGTGTCTGACCCTCGTATTTATAGTCCCACTGTCAATGCCACAGCGCCAGGGTCAATAGGGCGCAGACTATTGTGAGGCCAACCAGCCGTCGCTGGTTCCGGCGTGAGCGCTCGTGGTCCATAGCCCGAGCATCAAGGATGGCTGTCATAGTCCAGTAGTGGTGAGTGATGGCACGCCTCTCCATCGAGTGCACTCTGTCGAGGACCGTTTCTGTGAACTCGTTGAGAATCTGGCGTCGTCCCTCGTTGTCGTCGCCATCTGCAAACATGGACCGGACCACTGCTCGGTAACCCGTGAGTGAATTAACCACGGTGGCATGCTGTAAAATGCGAGTCGCATAGGGCTGGATCTCCGCCATGGCTCTGCAACCGTAGAAATGAAGGTGTGGGATCCCGAGGGGCGTGTTTTATAGACCAGGTCACACATGCGCGCCTAGCTCTACGGGTGTAGTCCGTGATACGTACTATTCTGATGGGTTATGTGGCTCCTATAGAGATAGTACTTCATCGACCATGGGGATTACTTTTTCCAAGGCTGTCCATAGATCAGGGTCCAGAGTAAAACCACCTTGCTTGAGACAGAGAGTCGAGCAAAATAG
>JAVTVY010000090.1:0-33074 GCA_036873755.1 Hanleya hanleyi
TCGAGTTGTTTTCCACCTACTGCATTCACAATGTCCGCCTCAGCAATCCCCTGAAACAATGTGAAGGAAAAAGAACAAATTAATCCAAAGACAGCTGTATAATTATGACATATTTATATTATCACAAATCAACTTCATTTTCCTGGGATCAAATGTATACAGCATCACATATATATATATAACTCTGGGAAATATTCTGCCTCTGCCCAAGAAGGTCATGAAAGGTGTATAAAGCGGCTTTACTAAAAACCGATGAGAAGAATAAACAAAATATTAATTTGTTCAAAATGGTTATTCCGTTGTCCACTTCCTCCTTAAGGCAAAAACAAAGAACAAGATCAAGTGACCTGATATTCGAAGTGACCAATTTGTCATCTTAATTGTAAATGAGTCATAAAAAATATTCCTGTTAAAGTGTTCATGAAGAATACAGACTGCTCCCTGAAACTGACATCAAGTGAGATGAGTGAGATGAGATTAACGGGAAGATTCAATGATTATGACCAGCGTGTCACGGCCGTACAACGATAATGGCGGAGAATTCAACCGACCGTTGATGTTTGAAGACTGATTGCAGACGGATGGACTCTTCACGGCAATCAAACTCTTTGCCGAACTCGAAAAAACAAATGGACAGAGAGCTGGGAGAGGTTGTTTTATTGCCGGATAGAGCTGAACGACCCACGGAGCCGTGTGATCCCGGAGTTTACATGTTATTTCATTGAGAGGCATCATGGCGTAGTAAAGGAATGAACGAAGCCATGTCAACTTGGCTACACCAAATGCCGACAGGGACGAAAAAGCCCAGGAGATGATATGCGCCTGGACCCCGTGGAATAGAATACCCAACACCATGCCGTGATCAACGCATCCGTTTAACGCTGTATTGTGATGAATGTATTACCTTACTATTTAATAAATACACGCGCTTATACACATAAAACATTAACATTTAATAAACGCGTACGGTGCCAATCATTGACCTTTATTTGTACTTATTAATTGCATGCCTGAATAAACGCGTCCGTTTTATGGAACTTCTGATAGATCACGTGATTAACAGACCATCGAAGTAGGTCTATTATCATTGGTCCGTTCAGTTTTAAATCTTTCAGGATATCGTTATAGTTTTAACTTAATGTCATTGTAAAACACTAAGGTTTTTGTGGCATACGTTACCGACAAACGACATCGAAATTAACGCTGGCCGTGAAATTTAAACATCTGAAGATGACACATGTGTTTTTGTTGTAGACGATTTTCATGTCACGTGATTGACGGGTGTTGTCCACCAGGGTATACATTTACGGCAGTGTTTTAAGCGACTACCTTCTTCTCCAATTTTAAAACGTGTCTTATCGAAGGTGTCGACGGAAAACGCGCGCGTTTTTATACAAAATGTTACCTACTAACGACGCATCAGTAAAAACACACGGGTTGAGATATAAACGCGTCAAACGTCACGAGTGTTATGGTCATGCAAGACGCTAATGTTTTACTGAAACGTTGTTGTGCATATTATGATCATAACAACAGACAAAAACGCCTCGTGAAAACGTTCTTGTTTTAAGAAATAAAATACTTGCGATTATCAGTTATATGTTGAGGTTTTTCTTTAGATGTGGGTGTTTTTCATTTAAAACATCAACATTTTTTATTTGTATGCATACGCTTATTTAAAAAACGAATGTCAAGCGTCTTTCTTTTTTACTGTGTACGTGTTAGTGTTTAGGTGAGCCCCTAATGATCCTATGGTGTCGTATGAGGTATCAGTGTGAAGCTGTCGTGAGGGAGCATCCGCCTGGGCTAGTGTGTCGTTCGTTGCCAATAGTCTGCGCATGCGCAGTCTGGCCGTAATATAGAAATAGAATCGGCCAATCAAAAGCGGGTATTTTGACCCGGTGCATTATGGGACATACCCAAGATGGCGGCGTCTGCCTTCTGGTTCAAGATGGCGGCACGTCCGATGTCGAAAACTGACCATTTTGTCGGAATGTGGGCATCTAGTGTCGAAAACTGGACCTTGTATGGTTCCCGCCTAGGTTAAAGCCAATCCCCTCATTACTATGGGTTGTGGGGTCTCGTTTTTCTCGTCTCGTCATTTAGAACACAATGGGAAGGGTTTCGAAGCGGTGATTTTTTTGGAAAAAAGTAACCGGTATATACAGGGGTAAAAGCGTTCGGTGTCCGGTTTTTCCACGTATATTATTGTTCTATTTGCGTTTGAAAGACGTTCCAATAGCGTTCTGAACGCGTTTTGTATTCGTTTCGTTTGCTTATCAAAGAACGCGTTTGTACCTTGCAAACGCATTTATCTTTCGTTTCGTTTCGATTGAAACGTGTTTCACGAACGCGTTTATGAACACGTTTGAAACGCGTTTTGTTATTGTTGTTGTTAAATAAGCATTACCGTTCACACCACGGTTGCTTCGTCGGGCGATTATACTATTTGGCCTGGATTTTTTTTGTTTTTTTTCTTTTTATATGTACAATGGTTCGGCGGCCGAGTGTTGATCAAAAGCTGCATGGAGTCAAGGTCAGAAGAAACGCTTTTTCGGCTCGGTATCACACGCCTGACTGATCATTTCGCTAGGTACGGAAAGACAGACAGTTTTGCTTGGTGAACGAAACGATTTAAGCTTGCGTTTGAAACGCGTTTGAAAAAGCGTTTTGAAAACGCGTTTCGGAACGCGTTTTATTGTTGTTGTTGTTAAATAAGCATTACCGTCCACACCACGGCTGCTTCGTCGGGCACGAATACTCTTTGGTCTGTTTGTTTTTTTTTTGTAAATTTGTACAGTGGTTCGGCGAATGAGTGTTGATCAAAAGCTGCATGGAGTCAAGGTCAGGCGAAACGCTTTTTCGGCTCGGTATCACACGCCTGACTATGCATTTCGCTTGGTTCGGAAAGACAAATATTGTTTCGCTTGGTGAACGAAAAGATTTAAGCTTAGCGCAATATATAAACGAAACGATATCGAATATTCCCATCAAATCGATAAGTTAAAAAAAGCGTTCCGTTAGCTAGCGTTTAGAAATACCGGTAGTTTCGTTTGTGTTCATTAGTTTACGGCGTAAACCAAACAAAAAGAAAATTACCGGGCACAGAATGTTTTTACCCTTGTATATTAAAGGCTATGCCACATATATTTATAGCACAGGGATTATAATAGCGATTGGGGAAAGTGCGAGGGCTTCTTAGCCTGGTTTGCAAAATGCACGTTAAAACACAAATTTACGAGAGTTGAACGAAAAGAGAAATGCATTCGAAACGCGTTTATAAAACGCGTTCACAAACGCGTTTATAAAAACGCGTTCATAAACGCGTTTCTATCAGAGCAAAAGCGTTTGGCGAGAGGGAAACGCGTTTTGATAAAAGAAAAATGAAGCGATATTGAAAGCGTTTCGTTTCCTATAATCGTTTGAAACGCGTTTGGAACGCGTTTACATTTCGTTCCGTTCGCGTTTCGTTAGGTCAAACTAAACGAAAATAACCGGACACCGAATGCTTTTACTCCTGTATAGTGCCATACTGGTTATATGGGGGAGGGGTGGTCAATTTTTTTTGTGGGCTTTACTATGGCTTGTGGGGTCTCGTTTTTCTCGTCTCGCCAAGAAAATGACAATGGGAAGGGTCCCGGAGCGAACCGGTGAAATTTTTGGGAAAAGTCACCGATGTCTGCATATAGTCCCATACTGGCTATATGGGGGGAGGGGTGGTCAAAAATTTGTGTGCGGTTGTGGGGTCTCGCTTTTCTCGTCTCGCCGAGAAAAACACAATGGGAGGGGTCCCGGAGCGAAACGGTGAAATTGTTGGAAAAGTACCGGGTAGGTCTGTATATAGGCTCATATAGTCCATACTGGCTATATGGGGGGAGAGATGGTCAATTTTTGTTGTGGGCTTTACTATGGGTTGTGGGGTCTCGTTTTTCTCGTCTCGCCATTTAGAACACGATGAGAAGGGTCCCGGAACGAAGCGGTGAAATTTTTGGAAAAAGTCACCGAGGTCTGTATATAGGCCTATAGGCTGGCTATGGGGGGTATGGGTCCATCCTGGAAAATTCACACACGTTCATTGTGATATGGGTTGTTTGGATTTGTTTTTCACGTCTCGTCATTTAGAACACGATGGGAAGGGTCCCGAGGCGAAACGGTGAAATCCCGGCCTTCTATCAGGCCCAGGTCAGGAGCTCTCATGTCCTGTATGTGAATAGCCAGTCATATTGTGTGTATGTGTGTGTATGCGTCTGTGTGTATGTGTGTGTGTGTGTGTGTGTGTATGTGTGTGTGTGCGTGCATGTGCCTGTGTGTGTATGCGTGTATGTGTGTATGCGTGATGTGGCGGTGATTACGAGCTTGGTAGGATTCTAGGTTAACCTGGGAAGGATGGGCAGTTCCATTTGGACCAATCATTCTTATATGTAGACACCACCACCAACACCATCACACACTACCACAACACACACTTCAATTCAATTCAATTCAATTTCATTTCAATTCAATTCAATTCAAACCACCAACACATTCCACCACCACCACCACCACCGGGCGTTGACGGGCGTCAACGCCCGGTGGTGGTGGTGGTGGGAGCTCCCGTGTGGCAGAGCTCTTGGATCGGAGCTCTTGGAGCTCAAAGCGTGTGGAGCTCAGAGCTCGGAAGTGCCACTTGCAAATGACCTCTGTGAGGTCACTTTCGCATCCGTTCACGTGACCGGAACTGACCTTTGACCCCTGCGCGCAATTTTTATCCGGTATTGTTAGCGCGCGCAGGGGTCAAAGGTCAGTTCCGGTCACGTGAACGGAAGCGGAAGTGACCTCACAGAGGTCATATGCAAATGTCACTTCCGAGCTCTGAGCTCCACACGCTTTGAGCTCCAAGAGCTCCGATTCAAGAGCTCTGCCACACGGGAGCTCCCACCACCACCACCACCGTGCGTTGACGCCCGTCAACGCCCGGTGGTGGTGGTGGTGGTGGAATGTGTTGGTGGTGTGTGTGTGTGTGGTGGTAGTGTGTGATGGTGTTGGTGGTGGTGTCTACATATAAGAATGAACATGTGTCCCTCATCAGTCCGATTGGCTGATTGTTCGACCGCTGATTGGTTCTTTTTCTCGACCGCTGATTGGTCCAAATGGAACTGCCCGTCCTTTCCAGGTTAATCTAGAATCCTACCAAGCTCGTAATCACCGCCACATCACGCATACACACATACACGCATACACACAGGCACATGCACGCACACACACATACACACAGACGCATACGCGTACACACACGCAAGCATTCACACACACACACACACACACACACGCGTACACACACACGCACGTATACACACAGCCACGTACACACACATACACAGACACACAGACGCATACACACACATACACACACAATATGACTGGCTATTCACATGCAGGACATGAGAGCTCCTGACCTGGGCCTGATAGAAGGCCGGAATGGTGGAACATTCGTGAACATCCTAGGGTACATGGTGCACCACAGGAGCGTGCGCCTGCATACGGGGACACACGCACAGACGCACACACACACGCACACACACGCATACACACACACACACACTCTCACACAGACACATACACACAGACGCAAACACACACAATATGACTGACTATTCACATGCAGGACATGAGAGCTTCTGGACCTGGGCCTGGTAGAAATCCGGGATGGTGGTCCTACTGATGACGTCACCGATGACGTGAACATCCCTGAAATCGGGGTCTACACCCCGAGAGCTACAAAATGACACCTCCCACGACACAATCGGACCAAGGATGGTCCCCTCTCTACCCCAAATACCTCCCTGCACTGCCCTAAAATGCCCACTTTCGCTACTACTCGTACTGATGACGTCACAGATGACGCGAGCATCCCTAAAATCGGGTCTACACCCCGAGAGCTACAAAATGACACCTCCCACGACACAATGGGACCAAGGATGGTCCCTCTCCACCAAAATACCTTCCTGCACTTCCCTGAAATGCCGACTTTCGCTACTACTCGTACTGATGACGTCACCGATGACGTCACAGATGACGCGAACATCCCTCAAATGGAGATGTACACCCCGAGAGCTACAAAATGACACCTCCCAGGACGCATTCGGACCAAGGATGGTCCCTCTCTACCCCAAACACACCTCCACGCACCCCCAAAATGGTCACTTTACTTACTACAACCAACTGCGCATGCGCAGATTGACGCGACTTGCTTTTAAAAAAACGCCATTCTGACTACCCCATACAAGCTTCACTTTGTCACCTTCCACGACCCATTCGGACTCATAGCGGTCCATCTCTATCCCAAACACACACCCACATACCTCCCAAAATGCCTGCTTTCTATACTACGGCCAGACTGCGCATGCGCAGACTATTGGAAACGGACGAACCATTAGTCCAGTGGGATGCTCCTCTACGAGAGCTTCACAATAAGACTTCATACGACATCATAGGATCATTAGGGGCTCCCCTAGATCCCAAAACGTCCACCCCGTACCGGCCTATACCCCCATAGCCAGGCCTCGGTGAACCTTTTTCAAAATTTCACCGTTTCGCTCCGGGACCCTTCCCATCGTGTTCTAAATGACGAGACGTGAAAAACAAATCCAAACAACCCATATCACAATGAACGTGTGTGAATTTCCCAGGATGGACCCATACCCCCCATAGCCAGCCTATAGGCCTATATACAGACCTCGGTGACTTTTTCCAAAATTTTCACCGCTTCGCTCCGGGACCCTTCTCATCGTGTTCTAAATGGCGAGACGAGAAAAACGAGACCCCACAACCCATAGTAAAGCCCACAACAAAAATTGACCACCTCTCCCCCCATATAGCCAGTATGGACTATATGAGCCTATATACAGACCTACCCGGTACTTTTCCAAAAATTTCACCGTTTCGCTCCGGGACCCCTCCCATTGTGTTTTTCTCGGCGAGACGAGAAAACGAGACCCTACAACCCATAGTAACACGCACACAAAAAATTGACCACCCCTCCCCCCATATAGCCAGTATGGGACTATATGCAGACATCGGTGACTTTTCCCAAAAATTTCACCGATTCGCTCCGGGACCCTTCCCATTGTCATTTTCTTGGCGAGACGAGAAAAACGAGACACCACAAGCCATAGTAAAGCCCACAAAATGTTTTGACCACCCCTCCCCCCATATAACCAGTATGGCACTATATGGGGCTATATACCGGTGACCTTTTTCAAAAAAATTCGATTTTTCGGTCGGATTTTTCGTGGAAAAGCAAAAATTTTTAAGAAATATGCCAAAAACATGACTTTTCTGATACCCCATTTCGCCGCCATCTTGAATTTACCCATGATCCTCAGCTCGGGGGTTATGCAAATGGGATCAGAATGACCCCCAATAAACTATAACGTCAAGGAGTTTCAGCACTTCGCCCCCCCCCCCGCCGGCCAGGTAGGGGTAAAATTGAAAATTCTACAGCTACCCAAATTAAATGTGTACGCATGTCTGTTGGTGGTGCATTAAATTTACGCATCACCCAGAATTACTACCTATAAGATTTCAAAATTTCTTTACGAGACAATCAGATATACACCGTTACCAAACTAGAAGCCAAAATTTGAACCTCTACCGACCCATCTATAAATCCATCTTGTCATATTATACCACAAAAACTACAGGATCTCCAGAGTGGAACAAACTACCTTCTCTGATCAAATGTATCGAATCAACCTCTCTGTTCAAATCCAAACTAAAAGCATATCTACCAGAAATTTGAACCCAGATATCGCAACTAGGGCTGTAAAGGTGAAGCCCCCTGGGGTTTTTCATTCCTACCAATCACTATTTAGCGTGACATGTAGATTGTATTGTTTGCTCTTATTTTTGTAATAGTTGATACCATATTTTTGTATATACATTTTCATTTTATTGGTGAATAGAGTTCAATTCAAGGAGTGAGTAGTATGGTTTAACGTCATTTTCAACCTTGTTTCAGTCATATCACGACGGTTCCTACATGTGCCAGAACACGAGAGTGCTCACAGTTCCTATTTCCCTGGTCACTGATCAGCCCAGCCAGTACAGCACCCGGTCACCCAACCAAGTATTGATCGAGCTTATGGTTGCTTAACTTCGGTGATCTGATGAATTCAATTCAAACTTGGGAGGGACTTCTAGAATTACATTTGCAATGATATACAAAAATGATACGTCATGTAATAAACAGCACAGGTATATCCTCCAATCATAAAAATAAACATGTGTACCAAGTTTCATAATCATCTATTGAAAGCCGAGAATCACAGCAAGCTTTCGATATACAGGTGTAGGCATACATGTGCACTTCTGCTAAACAGAAACACTTATCATTAGATTTTGACAGTGGGACACCATAAGAACCCTTGGGCAGTGTCATAACTAGTGGAATACCCACCTCCCATTGTTATTTTATTTTTTTCTGTTTCTTTTTTCTTGATTTATTCTTCTTTTTTTTATTTGAACCAAAAACTTACATTCTCTTTCCCCCTCTCGCAATCTCTCTCCGACAAAACGAGTACATTTAGACGAAAGATTGTGTCATTTTCTTATTTCAACCTTGTCTTTTATGAGCAATGATCGCTTTTCGTGTGAGTTATTTTATGTCTCTTGGGCGTTTTCCTCCGGGTAAGCCTCTCAGAGCACAGTAAACATTTGTATGGCTTTTTACCAGTATGAGTTCTTTCATGCTCCTTCAGGCTTTCATTTAGTGTGCTGCTAAAATGACATATTGAGCATTTGAATGGCTTCTCACCAGTATGAGTGAGTTCATGTCGTTTCTACTTCTCACCAGCATGAGAGAGTTCATGTCAAAACGAGTACATGACAAAACGAGTACATTTAGACGAAAGATTGTGTCATTTTCTTATTTCAACCTTGTCTTTTATGAGCAATGATCGCTTTTCGTGTGAGTTATTTTATGTCTCTTGGGCGTTTTCCTCCGGGTAAACCTATCAGAGAGCAGTAAACATTTGTATGGCTTTTTACCAGTATGAGTTCTATCATGCTCCTTCAGGCTTTCATTTAAAAGAACATATTGAGCATTTGAATGGCTTCTCACCATTATGAGTGAGTTCATGTCGTTTCGGGTTTCTAATTCTCACCAGCATGAGAGCGTTCATGTCGTTTCAGGTTTCCACTCTGATTACAGCTGAATGGGCACACTGGACATTTGAATGGCTTTTCACCAGTATGAGTTCTTTCATGTTGCCTAAGGTATCCACTCTGATTACAGCTGAATGAGCACAGTGGACATTTGAATGGCTTTTCACCAGTATGAGTTCTTTCATGTTGCCTTAGGTTTCCACTCTGATTACAGCTGAATGGGCACAGTGGACATTTGAATGGCTTTTCACCAGTATGAGTTTTTTCATGTTGCCTAAGGTATCCACTCTGATTACAGCTGAATGAGCACAGTGGACATTTGAATGGCTTTTCACTAGTATGAGTTCTTTCATGTTGCCTTAGGTTTCCACTATGACTACAGCTGAAAGGGCACAGTGGACATTTGAATGGCTTTTCACCAGTATGAGATCTTTGGTGTTGCCTTAGGTGTCCATTCAGTTTACAGCTGAATGGGCACAGTTGACATTTGAATGGATATTCACCAGTATGAGTTCTTTCATGTTGCCTTAGGTTTCCACTCCTTTTACAGCTGAATGGGCACAGTGGACATTTGAATGGCTTTTCACCAGTATGATTCATTTCATGCTGCCTTGAGCTTCGTTTTGTTATACCGCTATATGGACATATTGAGCATTTGAATGGCTTTTCACCAGTATGAGTTCTTTCATGTTGCCTTAGGTTTCCACTATGATTACAGCTGAATGGGCACAGTTGACATTTGAATGGCTTTTCACCAGTATGAGTTTTTTCATGCTGCTTCAGTTGTCCACTTTTTTTACAGATATATGGACAAACTGAGCATTTGTAAGGCAGATCTCCAGTGTGCATTTCTTCGTGAAACTTTACACTACAGCTGCTTACAGAGCAATATGCCCCTTTTGATTTGTTGCCACTTTCATGTGGGTGTAATTTAACTAGTGCTGACGGTGACTTGGGTGAGACCTCTCTGGATTCTACGATGTTTCTCATTGTTTCAGAATGATCAGTAGCTGATTCCCGAATATGTGCGATGTTTATATGCGCATTGCTTCTCAGTCTATGATTAACCTTGTACAAGGTCACTGGATAAGGTCTGTCTGGTCCCATGGTCATCTTGTCAGCCGCTGTATAGTTGTCAGAATAATCCTAAAGCAAAAAAACAACCAATAAACAGATATCCTCAGATATGTCAGTTAGATATTGTTAAAGCTCAGACTCAAAAGTGACGTAACACAGCATCGACTGACTTTTGAAATTGTGTCTTTGTCTGGTTCTTTTTTCCAGTTTTTTCTTATACATTACATATGTATACATGGAGTTTTTAATATATGCAAAATAAGAAACCTAAATAACCAAAATAGTATTTCGATGTAACAGCACAGCTGATATGGCGACTGTGAACACATTAGATCCATTTTAACTCAATGTGTCATATTTTAGACTATATAAACAAATCCATCCTAAAATGTATGCGAAAAGTCAAAAACAGACAAAAGCCTAATTTTAAACTTCAGTCGACGCCGTTTTATATCACTATAGACTGTGAGCGTTAACAAAATCAAACTTGAGTAGATTCTTTGAACAAAACAGTTTATTATGCAAAGTTGCAAAAATAAATTTTTGACTTTTCTAACACCGTATTAGCGCATTTTCATAGCAGTTGACATGACGACGTGTGGAGAGAAAAACGCATCGAAATAGCCAGGATTCTAATGTGTGTCACGTGCCAGAATTGTCGATCTGATGTCTCCGGAACTAACACCTGTTGTGTGAGTACGGCGGCATACATTAACACGAGGGCTATTTTTCAGCTGTTGTTTTCGCTGTCAAAACACGTCAAAAAAAGCCTTAAGTGAGTTTTTTCATACACTGTGAACTTAGGTGTTAACTTAATAAACGCCTAAATTGTAACACTTATTGAAAGCATAATTGTTTTCAAGTTGTTAACTTTAATGTACAAATTGTTAACTTCCATGTTCAATTTTGAACTTTAACATTCAAACCATAAACGCAGATATTCAAATGCAGAACGCATTATTGAACAACTTGAACACACGTATTCGAAGTTGAACAATAGCAATCTAAGCTCTAACATGCCTGTTAAAATTGTTCAATGCCTTCTGCATTTGAATACCCGCAGTAATGGGTTGAATGCTAAAGTTCAAAACTGAACTTGGAAGTTAATAATTCCAACACAATTACGCGTTCAATAAATGTTACAATTTAGGCGTTCAATAAGCTAACACCTAAGTTTACAGTGTATGAAAAACTCCCTCAATGCTTACTTCCACAGCACGAGTTTTGACAGTCAAAACAACAGCCACTTCTTTTGGCCAGAAGTGGAAAAGTTGGTTTTCGTTACCATCTTTCCCTGCATACCTACAACTATTCTGGTGTGTGGAGGAGGACCATGCGCACATTATCCGACCGGTTGTCAACATGCAGGTGTGTGCATTTGGTTTCAGGGCGTTAAAGTGATATTAGTTTGGCAAATAATCATCAATTTCAAGAAAACTTTTCTATTTTGTTAACAAATTAAACAAATCTTACTTCAAATTACAGGTATTGTAAAGGTTTTCTCATAGAAAAAAGTGGTGGTCATCGGAACTGTATATCTGACTCGATGCCAAAAATGTCGAGAAATTAGGAGTGAGTGAGTGAGTGAATAGGGTTTAACGTCGCTTTCAACATTTTTTCAGCTATATCACGACGGGGAAGGGAAGGGAGGGGAGGGGGAGGGGCAGGGGTACCCACTTGTAACAGAGCAGATCTAATGCTGCCATTTTATAGTGCTGTCCCACTGAAATATCATGCCGTAGGCAGACATGACACCCCACTCAGTCACATTATACTGACACCGAGCGAACCAGTCCTTGTGCTATCCTCTTAATGCTGAGCGTAAGCGAGGGAGCAACAAGTGTTAGGTATCGAGAAATTAGGCCAAATATTTTATTTTTACTTTTTCCATCCTCTGAAATAACTATCACAGTGACATGACTTAACAGAATAGCTTCTGCATTTGAATACCTGCGTTAATGGTTTGAATGCTAAAGTTCGAAATTGAACATGGAAGTTAATAATTTGAAAACAATTACGCGTTCAATAAGTGTTACAACTTAGGCGATCAATAAGTTAACGCCTAAGTTTACAGTGTATGCTACCCTATCTACTCCTTTGTTCACATGCTCTTCCATGGTGATGAATCATCTCATACGTGTAGCATCCTACATCTTAAAACATGCATGTATGGGATTACACACTGAAAACTGGAGTGTTACAGTTAACACTTTAAGGGTATCAGCAGCGATTGATCTTCAAGTATTCGGGAGTAACTTTCATCGTTTCAACGTTGAAAACTAGCAACCATGACACTTGACAAGCAACTTGCGGAATACTTTGTGTTAGAAATTCTTCTAAGATGAAGATTTCCATCATTTTAGTGTTCATCGAGTTCACAGCAGACACTCTTAACATGCTTAAAGAGTTAGCTACAACACTTCCTTTTCAAGAGTACATAATAGAATAACTAGGAATAACCATTCTAACTCTCTTTCTAGCAATGAGGCATACCTGTATTGAGATCAACAGGATAATGTAAGTTTCTGATCTTTTTTTTCCACGAGTAATTTGAAAAATATACATCATCAGCAAAATGATTCTGAAATGTCCCTATATTGCCCAAAAAGTATGTCAAATCAAAACTTACTTGTTTAAATGGATTAGTTTCAATGTGAAAATCAATGGTTGGAAGTCCAGCCACGTCAAGCGTGGTTGCTAGTTCCATTTTGGTCATAGTTGTTTTGACTTCACTGCTTATCGCTCCTGTCAGTGTGGTGGCAATTTCAGTTTTCATGTCGGACGGAGTCTCTGTCTCTGTTTTTGTGGGCAGGTTTCCCTTTAAATAGCTGAAAAACTCATCCGGTATCATTGAAGCGGTATCTTGATCAACAGGTTCCACTTTTATTGATAAATCTTCCATTTTCCGTCTTCGTGAAATAGCTCGATACAGGAACTGTGTGAGCAAGAAGAAATAGATGGCAATGAGAGTCATTCAAAATCTTGAAATCTCATCAATTAAATCTATTGATGATGACAGTTACAATACATGTATGTAGATAAAGCACGTCTTGACCAGAAAGCGTAGTGCTGAAAATTCACCCACTTGTCGATCTCGATACGAGGAAGATATTGAAATAACAAACATGTGAAAAAAATTAATATTTATATTTATTTTGTACTAAATTTTTGTGAATGGGAATGTGAATCGGGCTTAACCAAGTATAAGAACACCAAATGCAGCGTCAAATTGAAATGATATTAGCTCAGTATAAAGTCAAATCCATCGGCTAAATCAAGGAATATGAAATAAAACAATTAATATCGAGAATGGTTTGGTTAATATTTTCACCTGTATGTGCTACATTTGGAAAATAGTGGCCCAGTACTATTCTTTGACACTTGTAAATCAATTTGATGCGGGATTTGCTCTTAGGCTTTTAGGCTTAACTGGGTTAAGCCCGATTGACATTCCATTCATTAAAATGTTTCCTCTTTCAATAAATCTTGTATCGAGATTGACAACTGGGCGAATTTTCACCGTTATTCTATATGGTCAAAGCAACGCACAAAATATTATATTTATTTTATTGTTTGTTTTTTTTTAATCTCTCTCTTTTTCTTCTTTCAAAATCTTCCTCTTGTCGAAATTGACAAGTGGGTGAAGTTTCGTGACCATACTCCATGCCATTGGGAAGAAATTGCCAAGAGACTGACAAGGTGTTGAAAAATTCGATTAATCAGATTTTTGGGGAAATCACACTTAATAAACATAGTGTTCACTTGTATTTTTCAACGAATCGATGGAGTTGTTTATACTGTGTAATAAAGGAGTGAATGAAGCATGTCCAGGCCAAATACTAAGCTCAACCAGGCAGCATGTTGCCCGCACAAGCTGGATACAACTTTCGTTTTCTTAAGGTCCACTGAAACAACACAACTCCTGTGACTGAAAACTGCTTGAAAATTTCCCATTGGCATGCACAAACCAAAAAATCTTACTTATTTTTTCTTGGTGAGATATAATAGAGGCAAAGTATCTCCATTCGATTTCATATGTCATGGTATCAAAACGACAATTTCAGCTACATGTAATATAAGTGTACAGTTCTCTTGAAATATTAATTCTCCTTTAGTGTGGCAGAAAACCACCATTATACATTAGGCCTACAATTAGTATTCATTCTTGTACAAGTTGTCCAGTTCACAAAGATCACAAGGCTAAACATGCTAAACCTCGGTGTAGAAATTTATATGTAAAGTATTTACTCTTAATAGGGACAATGGAAACCAATGGGGGGCAATGGAAAGGTAGCCCGGCTGATTTCTCTTATCATGATTGTGAATGAGCATGGTGCATTTTCAAGACAACGCATGTTTATTTTACCTAGAGCACATGTACTGGCTGAGCTGAAGAATGAATTAGAATGTAGATCAGTTTTAAACGGACGTTGCACTTGGCCTTGTTAACTATGACCGCACTGTACCCTTCCGGGCTTCCCTTCGTTTCTTCATTTTAAATTCTCATTCTAACACGGCTAGGCTTACCTCTTCAGCAAAATCACTGATTCCTTTTTCGACTAGAATTCCCCTCTTTTAGTTAATTAGAATGTAGATCAGTTTTAAACGGACGTTGCACTTGGCCTTGTTAACTATGACCGCACTGTACCCTTCCGGGCTTCCCTTCGTTTCTTCATTTTAAATTCTCATTCTAACACGGCTAGGCTTACCTCTTCTGCAAAATCACTGATTCCTTTTTCGACTAGAATTCCCCTCTTTTAGTTATAATAATTCGCGGTGTTCATGGCAGGATGCGTGCATGTAACTTGGCTATCCCATCTCTTTTCTTCTTTTCGTCTTCTCGCTGAGTTTTGCTCGCTACAACAGATTGAACGCTTGTCGATTTATGGGAAAAGTGTGACCTGTCATAGACCGCGAACGCGGACTGCACATTAACTGGTTAAACTAAAACATCTAGCAATGATAGGTTTACACAGAGTGAGGCATCTTAGCTTGCTAAGGGCATTTCACGTTCCACTTAACTCTACCCTTAGCCCAATGACTTCATTCTCCGTGTATTTCGCCCGGTGTCAGCTTCCCCAAGCATCATGTCACATGTCCGCTCTATTTAAACGCGCCAATGAAATTATCCGTATTCAATTATTTTGACCTGGGAATCTCAGACGTGAGACATGTCGATTTCACTTAAGTGCTCGAGGCGCAAGATTGTGGGAGACCAAACCGAAGTTGTGCGAATTAGCTTTTTTATTTCTCACTCTAATGGATCATGCTTCTTTGTTTTTCTTGAGAAAAATCATATTACAAACGGCCTAACATATTTGAAAAAAATAAAATCGGCGGCAGTTCACAGGAAAATGATATGATTTTTATTTTGTGATGGGGGCACTTCGAGGCCCATCAAGGGATCATTTCAATCGATCGCTTTCTGGAGGTGTGTCTTCGTTTGATGAATGTTATTGCGCCGATGTCGGGTCTCATGGGACCAATCGGATGTCTCCATTTTGGAAACGCCTTAATACACTCATATATCACCCGTTACCGCATGGCTATGAGCAGAAGTGTCTACGTATGATCGAGCCATGCGTTTGGATGGTGAGAGTGAGGGGGCGTGGCAACCCCTATTAGCAGAAGCCGCAGAGCGAGGGGGGGGGGGGAGCTAGTTGTGCCATGTTACACTTGAAAATTTCTAAATATTCTGTTCGGCATTCGAATGATCTGAACGCGTACATTAAAATGGGCCTAGTTGTGCAAGATACCTTTTCTAGTCCGATTTGAAAATCCAATATGGCCGCCAGCCAGCCATCTTGGATTTCCCGATGAAACTTTTTTATCGTGAATTCTCAGGTAGAGCTGTATGGATCTTTCTCAAATTTGGTACACAGGTTCCCCTTGGGGTCTAGTTGTGCAAGACACCTTTTTCGGTCCGATTTGAAAATCCAATATGGTCACCAGGCGGCCATCTTAGTTTTCCCCATGAAACTTTATCGCAATTTCTCAGGAAATAATGCATGTATCTTTCTCAAATTTGGTACACAGGTTTCCCTTGGGGTCTAGTTGTACAAGATACCTTTTCTGGTCTGATGCGCAAATCCAATATGGCCACAAGGCGGCCATCTTGGATTTCCCCATGAAACTTTGTTATCGCGATTTCTCAGGAACTACTTCATGGATCTTTCTCAAATTTGGTACACAGGTTCCCCTTGGAGTCTAGTTGTGCAAGATACCTTTTCTGGTCCGATTTAAAAATCCAATATGGCCACCAGCCAGCCATCTTGGATTTCCAGATGAAGCCTTGTTATCGGGAATTCTCAGGAAGTACTGCATGGATCTTTCTCAAATTTGGTATACAGGTTCCTCTTGGGGTCTAGTTGTGCCCGATGAAACTTTTTTATCGTGAATTCTCAGGTAGAGCTGTATGGATCTTTCTCAAATTTGGTACACAGGTTCCCCTTGGGGTCTAGTTGTGCAAGACACCTTTTTCGGTCCGATTTGAAAATCCAATATGGTCACCAGGCGGCCATCTTAGTTTTCCCCATGAAACTTTATCGCAATTTCTTAGGAAATAATGCATGTATCTTTCTCAAATTTGGTACACAGGTTTCCCTTGGGGTCTAGTTGTACAATATATCTTTTCTGGTCTGATTCGCAAATCCAATATGGCCACAAGGCGGCCATCTTGGATTTCCCC
This sequence comes from Hanleya hanleyi, assembly GCA_036873755.1. Classification (NCBI taxonomy): domain Eukaryota; kingdom Metazoa; phylum Mollusca; class Polyplacophora; order Lepidopleurida; family Hanleyidae; genus Hanleya; species Hanleya hanleyi. Next base: position 16,910 of record JAVTVY010000090.1, read on the forward strand.
ATGAAACATTGTTATCGCGAATTCTCAGGAACTACTTCATGGATCTTTCTCAAATTTGGTACACAGGTTCCCCTTGGAGTCTAGTTGTGCAAGATACCTTTTCTGGTCCGATTTAAAAATCCAATATGGCCACCAGCCAGCCATCTTGGATTTCCAGATGAAGCTTTGTTATCGGGAATTCTCAGGAAGTACTGCATGGATCTTTCTCAAATTTGGTACACAGGTTCCTCTTGGGGTCTAGTTGTGCAAAATCCCTTTTCTGGTGCGATTCAAACATCCAATATGGCCACCAAGCAGCCATCTTGGATTTTCCCATTAAATATAGTTATCGCCATTTCTCAGGAAGTACCACATGGATCATTCTCAAATTTGGTAGACCGTTTTCTCTTAGGGTCTAGTTGTGCAAGACACCTTTTTCGGTACGATTTGAAAATCCAATATGGCCACCAGGCGGCCATTTTAGTTTTCCCCATGAAACTTTATCGCGATTTCTCAGGAACTACTGCATGGATCTTTCTCAAAGTTGGTACACAGGTTCCCCTTAGGGCTTAGTTGTGTGCAAGATACCTTTTCTGGTCCGATTCGAAAATCCAATATGGTCACAAGGCAGCCATCTTGGATTTCCCAATGAAACTTTGTTATCGTGATTTCTCAGGAACTACGGCTTGGATCTTTCTCAAATTTGGTACACAGGTTCCCCGTGGGGTCTAGTTGTGCAAGACACCTTCTCGGTCCGATTTGAAAATCCAATATGGTCACCAGGCGGCCATCTTTGTTTTCCCCATGAAACTTTATCGCAATTTCTTAGGAAATAATGCATGTATCTTTCTCAAATTTGGTACACAGGTTTCCCTTGGGGTCTAGTTGTACAATATACCTTTTCTGGTCTGATTCGCAAATCCAATATGGCCACAAGGCGGCCATCTTGGATTTCCCCATGAAACATTGTTATCGCGAATTCTCAGGAACTACTTCATGGATCTTTCTCAAATTTGGTACACAGGTTCCCCTTGGAGTCTAGTTGTGCAAGATACCTTTTCTGGTCCGATTTAAAAATCCAATATGGCCACCAGCCAGCCATCTTGGATTTCCAGATGAAGCTTTGTTATCGGGAATTCTCAGGAACTGCATGGATCTTTCTCAAATTTGGTACACAGGTTCCTCTTGGGGTCTAGTTGTGCAAAATCCCTTTTCTGGTGCGATTCAAACATCCAATATGGCCACCAAGCAGCCATCTTGGATTTTCCCATTAAATATAGTTATCGCCATTTCTCAGGAAGTACCACATGGATCATTCTCAAATTTGGTAGACCGTTTTCCCTTGGGGTCTAGTTGTGCAAGACACCCTTTTCGGTACGATTTGAAAATCCAATATGGCCACCAGGCGGCCATTTTAGTTTTCCCCATGAAACTTTATCGCGATTTCTCAGGAACTACTGCATGGATCTTTCTCAAAGTTGGTACACAAGTTCCCCTTAGGGCTTAGTTGTGTGCAAGATACCTTTTCTGGTTCGATTCGAAAATCCAATATGGTCACAAGGCAGCCATCTTGGATTTCCCAATGAAACTTTGTTATCGTGATTTCTCAGGAACTGCGGCTTGGATCTTTCTCAAATTTGGTACACAGGTTCCCCTTGGAATCTAGTTGTGCAAGATACCTTTTCTGGTCCGATTCGAAAATCCAATATGGCCACCACGCAGACATATTTGATTTCCCGATGAAACTTTGTTATCGTGAATTCTCAGGAAGTACTACATGGATCTTTCTCAAATTTGGGTTGGGCACACCGGTTCTCGTCAGATCACCGAAGTTAAGCAGCGTTGAACTCGGTCAATACTAGGATGGGTGCCATTCTGGCTGGCCTGATCAGTGTCCAGGATAATAGGAACTGTGGGCACTCTCGTGTTCTGGAACATGTAGACACTGTCGTGATGTTACTGAAAAAATGTTGAAAACGACGTTAAATCCTACTCACTCATTCACTCACTCACTAAAATTTGGTACACAGATTCCCGTTGGGGTCTAGTTGTGCAAGATACCCTTTCTTGTCCGATTCGAAAATTCAATATGGCCACCAGGCAGCCATCTTGGATTTCCTCATGAAACATTATTATCGTCAGTTCTCAGGAAGTACTACATGGATCCTTCTCAAATTTGGTACACAGTTTTTCCTGTGGGTCTATTTGTGCAAGATACCTTTTTCGGTCCGATTTGAAAATCCAATATGGCCACGAGGCAGCCATCTTAGTTTTCCCCATGAAACTTTGTCGTGATTTCTCAGGAAGTACTGCATGGATCTCTCTCAAATTTGGTACACAGGTTCCCCTTGTGGTCCCGTTGTGCAAGATACTTATTTCGATCCGATTCGAAAATCCAATATGATCACCAGGAGGAATTTCCCAATGAAATGTTGTTATCTTGAATTCTCAGGAACTTATGGATGGATCTTTGTCAAATTTGGTACACAGGTTCCCCTTGGGGTCTAGTTGTGCAGGATACCTTTTCTGGTCCAATTTAAAAATCCAATATGGCCACCAGCCAGCCATCTTGGATTTCCAGATGAAGCTTTGTTATCGTGAATTATCAGGAAGTACTGCATGGATCTTTCTCAAATTTGGTACACAAGTTCCTCTTGGGGTCTAGTTGTGCAAGATCCATTTTCTGGTGCGATTCAAAATCCAATATGGCCACCATGCAGCCATCTTGGATTTTCCCATGAAAGATAGTTATCGTCATTTCTCAGGAAGTACCACATGGATCATTCTCAAATTTGATAGACCGTTTTCCCTTGGGGTCTAGTTGTGCAAGACACCTTTTTCGGTCCGATTTGAAAATCCAATATGGCCACCAGCCGGCCATCTTAATTTTCCCCATGAAACTTTATCCCGATTTCTCAGGAATTACTGCATGGATCTTTCTCAAATTTGGTACACAGGTTCCCCTTGGGGCTTAGTTGTGTGCAAGATACCTTTTCTGGTCCGATTCGAAAATCCAACATGGTCACAAGGCAGCCATCTTGGATTTCCCAATGAAACTTTGTTATCGTGATTTCTCAGGAACTACGACTTGGATCTTTCCCAAATTTGGTACACAGGTTCCCCCTGGAGTCTAGTTGTGCAAGATACCTTTTCTGGTCCGATTCGAAAACCCAATATGGCCCCCACGCAGCCATATTGGATTTCCTAAAGAAACTTTGTTATCGTGAATTCTCAGGAAGTACTGCATGGATCTTTCTCAAATTTGGGTTGGGCACACCGGTTCTCGTCAGATCACCGAAGTTAAGCAGCGTTGAACTCGGTCAATACTAGGATGGGTGACCGGGTGCCATTCTGGCTGGTCTGATCAGTGTCCAGGATAATAGGAACTGTGGACACTCTCGTGTTCTGAAACATGTAGGCACTGTCGTGATATGACTGAAAAAATGTTGAAAACGACGTTAAATCCTACTCACTCACTCACTAAAATTTGGTACACAGGTTACCGTTGGGGTCTTGTTGTGCAAGACACCTTTTCTTGTCCGATTCGAAAATTCAATATGGCCACAAGGCAGCCATCAGTTCAGTTCAGTTCAGTAGGTAAATCCCTCCTCTATATAGGAGCACCTCCGTATAGGAGTACATATTAATATACAATCAATTGGAACCACTCAACATTTATAGCTCGACTATCGTGCTGTGAAGTGAACATTTATACAATTCTACAATTGGACGAACTACTATCCTGAAAGTGCTGTGATAGTCTAACCATGTGAGCTTCCTAGCGGTGTATGCGATGTACTACTGTGAGTGAATTTATATAGCGGTCACTGAAAGACACCCAGGTACTTTATTCCCCAAGTGCCTCCGCTGGCGAAGGTCGATTTCCTCATGAAACATTGTTATCGCCATTTCTCAGGAAGTACTACATGGATCTTTCTCAAATTTGGTACACAGTTTTTCCTTTGGGTCTATTTGTGCAAGATACCTTTTTCGGTCCGATTTGAAAATCCAATATGGTCACGAGGCAGCCATCTTAGTTTTCCCCATGAAACTTTGTCGTGATTTCTCAGAAAGTACTGCATGGATCTCTCTCAAATATGGTACACAGGTTCCCCTTGTGGTCCCGTTGTGCAAGATACTTATTTCGGTCCGATTCGAAAATCCAATATGACCACCAGGCGGAATTTCCCAATAAAATCTTGTTATCTTGAATTCTCAGGAACTTATGGATGGATCTTTGTCAAATTTGGTACACAGGTTTCTCTTGTGGTCTAGTTGTACAAGGTAGCTTTGCTGGTCTGATTCGAAAATCCAATATGGCCTCAAGGCGGCCATCTTGGATTTCCCCATGAAACTTTGTTATCGTGATTCCTCAGGAAGTACCTCATGGATCTCAAATTTGATTCATATGTTCCCCTTCGGGTCGAGTTGTGCAAGATACTTTTTTCGGTCCGATTTGAAAATCCAATATAGCCACCAGTCGTCCATTGTGGATTCCCCCATTAAATTTTATCGCGATTTCCCAGGAAGTGCTGCATAGATCTTTCTCAAATTTGGTATACAGGTTTCCCTTGTGGTCCAGTTGTGCAAGATACCTTTTTGGTCCGATTCGAAAATCCAAGTTACGCTTCAAATTAATACTGTATTACCGAGTTGTGACGTTACATCACAAGAGTCGGCTTATCAAATCATGGGGCATATTCTATATATTAACTATAGAGAATATCCATACTGTCACCTTCTATATCAAGGAGTTAAAATGATTCCGAACTAAAATGTATTTCTTCAAATTTTAAATCAGTTTACTGTATCCCATGCCGTTGCAAGTGAACTGCCCCACTGTTTAGTCTGCCGAAGGGACATCACTCTTGTGAAACGTCACAAATCGACAACTGTAGACTACTGCGTGTTTCGATCCAAGGGAGATAATCAGGGCTCATGCCAAAGTGTCAAAGAGATTAGTCTTCGCTTCCAGTAGGTAACCAATGATGACACGTGCAAAAAAAAATAAAATAAATAAAAATACTACAAAACGAAGACGAAGGATCCTCCGGACATTCACTTTCAGACTAACTTTGCTCATTTCACTGCTCATTTCACTTGTACTATAACAACCGACTTCAAGTACAGTTTCTAGAAACTCCTGAACCTTAGATAGATAATATCTTGGTGTTTTCCAGTGTCCCTTTTTCGATCTTTTTCGCTCAAATTCGAAATTCTGCAAACAAAATTACAAATCAAACTGTTTGTTCTTAGTAACAATGGACAAAAAGATCCTCTTGTCATTAGCTTACAATTACCAGACAATGGTGGGCGCCAAGATCCTTCAGGATCTCTCGTTATGTCATACAGCCTACGTATGTATGTCTGTCACAGATAGCGTCCGTTGACACCCTTGTGTGTTGTTTAGAGCCAGCAAACTTGGTACACATATACTGCGAGACAATACCTACATGATGGTACCATATAAGTGTCAGATGCGATATTCTGTAGCTAACCGTCGTCTAAATTGTTTTTCCCTATGTTCTGAGTATATAAATACGACTGACCATATATGGAACCATTGAATTACAACACATATAAGGGAAGTGGGAAGAGGCGCCGACATACTGACTGCGTCACATGACTTCACAGAATAGTCTTCTGGTTAACCTATTCTAAAGCACATACCAATAATCTAACGATTCGTGATATTTGTTGTATCTCAGGTACGCTTTTATTGTACCTGTTCATGTGGCAACTTGGATGATACGACCACACGGCCCCTAGCACCGGCATAAGCGGTATTAGATACAAATCTAGAGAGCTATGATGTGTACATGTACAGCCGTTGTACGTTATATATACTTATCAATTGAATACTAAGCATCAGATCCAACATGCAGTAGCTTGCCATTGTCCATTAATAATTCCTGTGTCTATTTTCATGAATATCGTGTTTCTCTATTAATGCATCGTATAGAGGTAAAGTGCACAATGTAAGATATAGCCTACATAGAAAAGCTCTTGATGGATATTTGAGCTACGTTACGAACTGCTGGCAAAGCCCTTTCGGGTGCCAATTCTCACGGATAGTCTGTTGTCACCCTTACGAGTGGTTTAGAGCTACCAAATTTGATACACATGTACCACGGGACAATACCCAAATAATGGTATCGTTAGTTCAGCGATTCACCGCTAGGGGGCGAACACATGTAGGTAACTGTCATCTGAATAATATCACAATAAGTATTTATGTTAGATTAAAGCTAGGGTCTCCGAATACATATAACATATGCAACTGGTGATTTGACCAGAAGCCAATCCAAGTTAACTGACCTTGTTCTACTTCAAGGCCATATACTGTTTATTATGATATAACTTGAAGACAAATAGCTAGGCTTTCCAAATTAATGCTATGTGTACATCTGGCGAGGTGTGCGGAAGATTACAACAGATATAAGGGAAGTGGGAAGAGGTGCCGACATACTGACTGCGTCATATGACTTCACAGAATAGTCTTTCGGTAAACCTATTTTAAACCACATACCAAGAATCTAACGATTCGTGATATGTGTTGTATCTCAGGTACGCTTTTATTGCACTTGTTCATGTGGCAACATGGCTGATATGACCACACGGCCCCTAGCACCGGTACAAGCGGTATTAGATACAAATCTAGAGAGCTAGTTTACCTTTTCTGGTCCGATTCGAAAATCCACTATGGCCACAAGGTGGCCATCTTGGATTTCCCCACGAAACCTTGTTATCGCGATTTCTCGGGAACTACTCCATGGATCATTCTCAAATTCGGTACACAGGTTCCCCTTGGGGTCTAGTTGTGCAAGATACCATTTTTGGTCCGATTTGAAAATCCAATATGGCCACCAGGCAGCCATCTTGGATTTCCTCATGAAACATTGTTATCACGATTTCTCAGGAACTACTGCATGGATCTTTCTCAAATGTGGTACACAGGTTCCCCTTGGTATAGCTCTTCCGTCTTTCGGAGTTGCCAACCACCCCCCTCAGAAAATCCATATAAAACTATATATTTTCTTGATGGGAATGCTCATACCGTTAAGTCAACACACAAGCCAGTCATGCAAATTTAACCCGGATCAATTTTCTTCGCACGGAACATACATTGTCACGGAAATGCATCATGCTCATTAACAATCATGATGAGATAAATCAGCCAGGCTGCCTTTCCATTGTCCGTCACTGGTTTCCATTGTCCCAGTTGTGAGTAGATAATTTACATATAAATTTCTACACTGGGTTGAGGATTGTGGTCTTTCTAGAAATCTATTGAAATGACCCAAAACACGGCAAATTTCGTTCATTTCCTGGAAAAATCTGGACAATTGATTTCAATAAGATTTCCGCCCAGTGTTCCCCGCCTCGAGGTGAGATAAAAAGGGCATTGAAACTATGGGGTTGACCATGCCGATTTTTGTCACATATTACATATGTACATGTAACATAAGCCTATTTTCAAACACATGAAAAATGTGCTACACTGAGGCTGATGAAGGTTGACTTCGCGGACCGACCCGCCATATACCTCAACCGAGCCACCCATCCGCTTATATTGTTTTAAAGGGATTGTGTTACACAGAAGCTTGGTACTATAAATACTGGTTACCAAAAAAGGATAATTATCATGTGGTCAGACCCGTGCGCTCTGCTGTATTAAATTTGTATGGACCCGTACTTTTTCTTGTGTACAAAAACGACTTAAATAGAGCTACCGACGTACGTAAAATTATTCTCTTCGCTGTAGTACTGTACTAGTACTGCATTTTCCTCTCAATACCTTGCTGACACTATTAAAGTCATGTCTGAGAGATTACATAAAATACATAACTGGTTCTGTTGCAACCGCCTATCACTGAATAAAAAGAAAACAAAGTACTTGTATGTTATCATTCAGTCAAATACTCGCAAGCGATCAATCGATGTCGAATTAGCTATTTCTGGTCATCAAATTGAACGTGTCAATAAATTCAGGTTTTTGGGCGTCCTTTTTAACGAGCAACTAAACTGGAAATCACACATAAATTATATCTGTAATAAAATTTCACTAAATATCGGAATCATTAATTACATAAAAAATTCAATAAATAAGAATACATTATATATACTACACTATACAATGATATTCCCTTACTTGTTATTTTCTAACCTGCTCTGGAGGGATACATACATATATTACTCAACTGAATCCGCTAATCGTGTTGCAGAAGTGTGGCAACTGTATCTTAAAAGATAGACCATACCTTACCATTATTTTGTAACCCTACCTGACCAGGGCTTTTTGTGTCTTGTCCTGGCCGAGGGGGCGATTATTTCTCTTACCCATGGAAAAGCAGAATTTTTTAAGATATATGACAAAATCATCCCTTTTCTGATACCCCACGTCGCCGCCATCTTGAATTTACCCATGATCCTCAGCTCGGGGGGTTTATGCAAATGGAATAAAAATGACCCCAATAAACTATAAAGCCCAGGAGTTTCAGCACTCCATTTTTGTCGTTCCGGAGATATCGCAGAGAGTTTGGTAGGGATGGAGAGAGGGGGTCCACTTTGCCCCACCCCCAGGCCAGGTAGAGTTAACATTGAAAATTCTACAGCTACCCAAATTAAATGTGTACGCAGGTCTATTGATACTAGTACTGTATATTCCTCTCAGTACCTTGCTGACACTATTAAAGTCATGTCTGAGAGATTACATAAAATACATAACTGGTTCTGTTGCAACCGCCTATCAATGAATAAAAAGAAAACGAAGTACTTGTATGTTATCATTCAGTCAAATACTCGAAAGCGATCAATCGATGTCGAATTAGCTATTTCTGGACATCAAATCGAACGTGTCAATAAACTCAAGTTTTTGGGCGTCCTTTTTAACGGGGAACTAAACTGGAAATCACGCATAAATTATATCTGTAATAAAATTTCACGAAATATCGGAATCATTAATTACATAAAAAAATCAATAAATAAGAAAACATTATATATACTACACTATTCACTGATATTCCCTTACTTGTTCTTTTCTAACCTGCTCCGGAGGGATACATACATATATTACTCAATTGAATCCGCTAATCATGTTGCAGAACAGTGGCAACTGTATCTAAAAAGATAGACCATACCTTACCATTATTTTGTAACCCTACCTGACCAGGGCTTTTTGGGCCCTGTCTTGGCCGGGGGGGTGGGGGCGATTATTTTTCTTACCCATGGAAAAGCAGAATTTTTTAAGATATATGACAAAAACATCCCTTTTCTGATATCCAACGTCGCCGCCATCTTGAATTTACCCATGATCCTCAGCTCGGGGGATTTATGCAAATGGAATCAAAATGACCCCAGTAAACTATAAAGCCTTGGAGTTTCAGCACTCCATTTTTGTCGTTCCGGAGATATCGCAGAGAGTTTAGTAGGGATGGAGAGAGGGGGTCCACTTCGCCCCACCCCCCGGCCAGGTAGGGTTAACATTGAAAATTCTACAGCTACCCAAATTAAATGTGTACGCATGTCTGTTGATACTAGTACTGTATATTCCTCTCAATACCTTGCTGACACTATTAAAGTCATGTCTGAGAGATTACATAAAATACATAACTGGTTCTGTTGCAACCGCCTATCATTGAATAAAAAGAAAACAAAGTACTTGTATGTTATCATTCAGTCAAATACTCGAAAGCGATCAATCGATGTCGAATTAGTTATTTCTGGACATCAAATCGAACGTGTCAATAAATTCAAGTTGTTGGGCGTCCTTTCTAACGAGGAACTAAACTGGAAATCGCACAAATTATATCTGTAATAAAATTTCAGGAAATATCGGAATCATTAATTACATAAAAAATTCAATAAATAAGAAAACATTACATATACTACACTATTCAATGGTATTCCCTTACTTGTTCTTTTCTAACCTGCTATGGAGGGATAAATACATATATTACTCAGTTGAATCCGTTAATCATGTTGCACAACAGTGGCAACTGTATCTAAAAAGATAGACCATACATTACCATGATTTTGCAACCCTACCTGACCAGGGCTTTTTGGGCCCTGTCTTGGCCGGGGGGGCGGGCGATTATTTTTCTCACCCATGGAAAAGCAGAATTTTTTAAGATATATGACAAAATCATCCCTTTTCTGATACCCCACGTCGCCGCCATCTTGAATTTACCCATGATCCTCAGCTCGGGGGGTTTATGCAAATGGAATAAAAATGACCCCAATAAACTATAAAGCCCAGGAGTTTCAGCACTGCATTTTTGTCGTTCCAGAGATATCGCAGAGAGTTTGGTAGGGATGGAGAGAGGGGGTCCACTTCGCCCCACCCCCAGGCCAGGTAGGGTTAACATTGAAAATTCTACAGCTACCCAAATTAAATGTGTACGCAGGTCTATTGATACTAGTGCTGTATATTCCTCTCAATACCTTGCTGACACTATTAAAGTCATAAATCATGTCTGAGAGATTACATAAAATAAATAACTGGTTCTGTTGCAACCGCCTATCACTGAATAAAAAGAAAACAAAGTACTTGTATGTTATCATTCAGTCAAATACGCGAAAGCGATCGATCGATGTCGAATTAGTTATTTCTGGACATCAAATCGAACGTGTCAATAAATTCAAGTTTTTGGGCGTCCTTTTTAACGAGGAACTAAACTGGAAATCACACATAAATTATATCTGTAATAAAATTTCACGAAATATCGGAATCATTAACTACATAAAAAATTCAATAAATAAGAAAACATTATATATACTACACTATTCAATGATATTCCCTTACTTGTTCTTTTCTAACCTGCTCTGGAGGGATAAATACATATATTACTCAGTTGTATCCGATAATCATGTTGCAGAACAGTGGCAACCTGTATCTAAAAAGATAGGCCATTCCTTACCATTATTTTGTAACCCTACCTGACCAGGGCTTTTTTGGCCCTGATCTGCCGGGGGGAGGGGGGAGGGGCGATTATTTTTCTTACCAAAGGAAAAGCAGAATTTTTTAAGATATATGACAAAAACATCCCTTTTCTGATACCCCACGTCGCCGCCATCTTGAATTTACCCATGATCCTCAGCTCGGGGGGTGGGGGTTATGCAAATGGAATCAAAATGACCCCAATAAACTATAAAGCCCAGGAGTTTCAGCACTCCATTTTTGTCGTTCCGGAGATAGCGCAGAAAGTTTGGTATGGATGGAGGGAGGGGTTCCACTTAGCCCCACCCCCCGGCCAGGTAGGGTTAACATTGAAAATTCTACAGCTACCCAAATTAAATGTGTACGCATGTCTGTTGATGGTGCATTAAATTTACGCACCACCCAGAATTACTATAGATAAGATTCCAAAATTACTTTACGAGACAATCAGATATACACCGTTACCAAACTGGAAGCCAAAATTTGAACCTCTACCGACCCATCTATAAATCCATCTTGTCATATTATACCACAAAAACTACAGGATCTCCAGAGTGGAACAAACTACCTTCTCTGATTAAATGTATCGAATCAACCTCTTTATTCAAATCCAGACTAAAAGCATATCTACCAGAAAATTGGAACCCAGATATCGCAACCAGGGCTGTGAATGTAAAGGCCCCTGGGGTTTCATTCCCGACAATCACTATTTTGCGTGACATGTAGATTATATTATTAGCTCTTATTTTTGTAATAATTGATACCATATTTTTGTATATACATTTTCATTTTATTGGTGAATAAAATTTAATTCAATTTAATGGGTGAGTAGTAGGGTTTAACATCGTTTTCAACCTTGTTTCATTCATATCACGACGGTGACTACATGTGCCAGAACACGAGAGTGCTCACAGTTCCTATTTCCCTGGACACTGATCAGCCCAGCGAGTACAACACCCGGTCACCCAACCAAGTATTGACCGAGCTTTAGTAACGTTGCTTAGCTTCGATGAGCTGACGAATTCAATTCAAACTTGGGTGAGACATCTAGAATTACACTTGCAATGATATATGAAAGACAATACTTCGCATCATAAACAGCACAAGTATAGCCTCCAATCATAAGAAACATGTGTACCAAGTTTCATAACCATCCATTGAAAGCTGACAATTACAGCAAACTTTCGATGTACAGGTGTAGGCTTACATGTGCACTTCTGCTAAACAGAAACACTTACCATTAGATTTTGACAATGGGACACACTTGGGTAGTGTCATAACTGACCACTCTTGTGGAATACCCACCATCCGTTTTTATTGATTTCTTTTTTATTTAGTTGAACCAAAAGCTTTATAATTTTCAGAGATGGGACACAGACACATTCTCTTCCCCCCTCTCACAATCTCTCTCCGAAAAAACAAGTACATTTAGACAAAAAAGATAGTGTCATCTTCTTATTTCAACCGTGTCTTTCATAAGCAATGATCGCCATCTTCTTATTTCAACCTTGTCTTTCATAAGCAATGATCGCCTTTCGTGCGAGTTATTTTATGTCTCTTGAGCGTTTTCCTTCGGGTAAACCTCTCAGAGCACAGTGTACATTTGTATGGCATTTTACCAGTATGAGTACTTTCATGCTCCTTCAGGCTTTCATTTAGTGTGCTGCTAAAAGGACATATTGAGCATTTGAATGCCTTCTCACCAGTATGAGTGAGTTCATGTCGTTTCAGGTTTCTACTTCTCACCAGCATGATAGCGTTCATGTCATTTCAGGTTTCCACTTCCTTGTACAGCTATACAGACACCGTGGGCATTTGACGGTTTTTCACCAGTATGAGTTCTTTCATGTTGCCTTAAGTTTACACCCTGATTACAGCTGAACGGGCACAATGTACATTTGAATGGCTTTTCACAAGTATGAGTTCTTTCATGTACTTTTAAGTATCCACCCTGTTTACAGCTGAATGGGCATATTGAGCATTTGAATGGCTTTTCACCAGTATGAGTTCTTTCATGTTGCCTTAAGTTTCACTTTGATTACAGCTGAACGGGCACATGACATTTGAATGGCTTTTCATATGAGTTCTTTCATGTAGCCACTTGTTTACAGCTGAATGGGCATATTGAGCATTTGAATGGCTTTTTCCCAGTATGAGTTCTTTCATGTTGCCGTAAGCTTCCTTTTGTTATAGTGCTGTACCGGCATATTGAGCATTTGAATGGCTTTTCACCGGTGTGAGTTCTTTCATGTACTTTTAAGTATCCACTCTGATTACAGCTGAATGGGCACAGTTGACATTTGAATGGCTTTTCACCAGTATGAGTTCTTTCATGTACTTTTAAGTATCCACTCTGTTTACAGCTGAATGGGCATATTGAGCATTTGAATGGCTTTTCACCAGTATGAGTTCTTTCATGTTGCCGTAAGCTTCCTTTTGTTATAGTGCTGTACAGGCATATTGAACATTTGAATGGCTTTTCACCGGTGTGAGTTCTTTCATGTTGCCTTAGGTTTCCACAATGATTACAGCTGAATGGGCACAGTTGACATTTGAATGGCTTTTCACCAGTATGATTCATTTCATGCTCCCTTAAGCTTGCTTTTGTTATAGAGCTATATGGGCATATTGAGCATTTGAATGGCTTCTCACCAGCATGAGAGCGTTCATGTCGTTTCAGGTTTCCATTTCTTGTACAGCTATACGGGCATCGCGAGCATTTGAACGGTTTTTCACCCGTATGAGTTATTTGATGTTGCCGTAAGCTTCCTTTTGTTTTAGTGCTGTACGGGCATATTGAACATTTGAATGGCTTTTCACCGGTGTGAGTTCTTTCATGTTGCCTTAGGTTTCCACTATGATTACAGCTGAATGGGCACAGTTGACATTTGAATGGCTTTTCACCAGTATGATTCATTTCATGCTCCCTTATGGTTGCTTTTGTTACAGTGCTATATGGGCATATTGAGCATTTGAATGGCTTCTCACCAGCATGAGAGCGTTCATGTCGTTTCAGGTTTCCATTTCTTGTACAGCTATACGGGCACCGCGGGCATTTGAACGGTTTTTTACCCGTGTGAGTTCTTTCATGTTTCCTAAGGTTTTCACTCTGTTTACAGCTGAATGGGCACAGTGGGCATTTGAATGGCTTTTCACCAGTATGAGTTCTTTCATGCTGCTTTAGTTGTCCACGTGTTTTACAGATATATGGACAAAATGAGCATTTGTATGTCAGATCTCCAGTATGCTTTTCTTCGTGAAACGTTACACTACAGCTGCTTACCGAGCAATATGCACCTTTTGATTTGTTGCCACTTTCATGTGGGTGTAATTTAACAAGTGCTGACGGTGACTTGGGTGAGACTTCTCTGGATTGTACGATGTCTCTCATTCTTTTAGAATGATCAGTAGCTGATTCCCGAATATGTGCGATGTTTATCTCAGCATTGCTCCTCAATTTGTGATTAACCTGGTACAAGGTCACTGGATAAGGTCTGTCTGGTCTCATGGTCATCTTGTCAGCCGCTGTATAGTTGTCTGAATATTCCTAAAGCAAGAAAACAATCGATAAACAGCTATCCTCAGATATGTCAGTTAGATATTGTTAAAGCTCAGACTCAAAAGTGACGTAAAACAGCATCGACTGACTTTTGAAAGTCGCGTTTTCGTCTTTTTTTTGGGGGGAGGGGCTTTTTCTCATACATTACAACATAGAGTTTTTAATATATGCAAAGTATGAAACCCAAATAACCAAAATAATATTTCGATGTAACAGCACGGCAGACATGACGACTGTAAAAAACATTAGATCCGTTTTAATTCAAGGTGTCAAATTTTAGACTATATTTCCAGCCTAAAAGTCAACTAGAGCCTTAGGCACTGAAACTGGGCTATTCCAATGTAAAATAAGCTGTTGGAATAATTCCACTAACTCTTTGATGTTTCATCCCATGACGAAGAGCCATACTTGTAGTCTCACACATTCCTCTCAACAAGGATCTCTAATGAATTAGTGTAATTGTACACATATATATATTAAAAAAATAACTTGTGACCGCTGGGAGAAACATTTATTATGAAACCAACCCGATGAAATGATAAAATAATGTCTTCTCTGCATGTTACCAATATTTGTAAAATATTTCCCTTTTTTCAGATAATAGAAAGCATATCCTTCAGCAATAAATGAAAATACGAAGCTGCGCATCTGAAAACCCCTCGATTCTGGGTACATTCATAATGTATTCAATTTGAACCGAGATGTCAGGAACACCAAGCAGTCAAGTCACAAATATACAGATTATCAAAAATTTTGCAATTAAAAAAAAATCCCTAAGATTTCCATCCAATCAGAGAAACTGGTATTCATTACATAAGTTTCTTGATGCATCAATTATGTATATACCAAATTTTACATCGAGCATTTGAACGGTATCAGAGATAGAGATCATTAATGATTTCGCATAAATTAAAGATGGCCGCCCATCATTCCCGCCACTCAGAGGAACTGATGTGGTTATTCATTGAAAGTCTCTTGATACATTGATGCTGTATACCAAGTTTCGTATAGAACACTGAAATGGTATCAGAGATATACATCATTAAAGATTTTGAATAAATTAAAGATGGCCACCAAGGTTTCTGCGAAATCAGAGAAACCAGAACTGTCATTTGTCGTAAGTCTCTTGATGAATCGATGATGTATACCAAATTTTACATCGAGCACTTGAACGGTATCAGAGAACGAGATCATTAATGATTTTGCATAAATTAAAGATGGCCGCCCATCCTTCCCGCCACTCAGAGGAACTGATGTGGTTATTCATTGCAAGTCTCTTGATACATGGATGCTGTATACCAAGTTGGTATAGAACACTCAAATGTTTTTTTTTTTTTTTTTTCCAGTTAAGCCCTTGACATGCCACTGGGCATTTATTGCCTGTTAATGACTACGCCTTTACAAGAACCCCTACAATTCCCACGTGGTCTGGGGTTTGGGGATGATGGATGAAATAATTAATTTGTACTTTACAATAACTCAATAATCGCGCGGTATTTACTCATAATATAATGGTGATATCAATAATAATAAGAGTAGTAATCATAAGTAAAAAAAGGATCGTCAGTCAAACTGATATCCATGATTTTTGTTTCTTTGTGAATAATGTTTTTTGTTTCCAAGACGTGGCCGGTCTCTATACAGGACAACACAAGTTCAAGGTAGAATAACAGAAATAACACAGAATC
>JAVTVY010000091.1:0-32900 GCA_036873755.1 Hanleya hanleyi
ACCATGCAGGGGGTGCGCGATCGACCGGATTTGCGGCGTTCGGTCGATCTAAATATGGAACGTTATAGCCCGAGGACAGCAATGACCGTGGATATCGACGCGCGCGGTTGATCACGTTCGCGGTGCCTATCTAAGTTCAAACCATTCGAAAACATTGTATTATAGAGTCAATATCGCATTTAGATGTTATAAATATTCGATCGATATATTTTCCGTTTATTCCGAAGTCGGACATCGAGCGGTATGGATCAGTACCAGAGAAACTCATCATACTTAAGGCCATAGTATAGTCGACCATATTTTGTCAGTTTTTTTCGGTTTAGAAATGGCGAAGTCCCAGGTAGGTTTCTCCATGTAGGTAGCAAATACTAGAGCATATTCCATTCATTGTTCATGCCCATGTCGAAGAATTACAAAAGTGTTAACAAATTCCGAAGATAAAAATGTAACATCCCACCCTGCATTTGAACAGTGATTGAAAAACCCAGAAATGTGGTTGGTACCTCGCAAGAAATTCATAGATATTCCCCTGGTGGAAGGTGGTATGCTATTTGCACAGCCAATTACAACACATATAAGGGAAGTGGGAAGAGCTGCCGACAGACTGACAGAGCCACATGACTTCACAGTATAGCCTTTCGTTTAACCTATTCTAAAGCACATACAAAGAATCTAACGATTCGTGATATGTGTTGTATCTCAGGTACGCTTTTATTGTACCTGTTCATGTGGCAACTTGGATGATATGACCACACGGCCCCTAGAACCTGCATAAGCGGTATTAGATACAAATCTAGAGAGCTATGATGAAAATGCTCTGACAACTCGTATATTGGTAATTGGTGACCAAAGGCCTTCGTAGAATAACTTGGAATTATCTGTGATTACTTGCATCAATAGGATACAAATTAACATTTGTAATTAATCAGATATGCCTTTATTGTTCTTCATATACCATGTATAGTAGAAGTTAGCCAGGATATATGTTTCATTTTTTTAATATGTGAATTCATGTTCTTCTTATTTAATCTGCAAGGGCCTTAGATTCAGACATTGATCCACAACCAGCCTCCCCCAGATTATACATGTACACGCTATGTCAGGTAAAAGCAGGTACCCAAGTCAGTGTACGGAATTGAATAGAACTTGCCCTGGAGTTATTTCAGCTTGTCCATCAACATTCACTGGATGGGCGTCGTACATTTACAGCTACATGAAACTGGATGACCAGTAACCTGTTGCTCTGCCATAAACTAACCAGTCTCACATCTGTACTACATGTACATGTTGATGCTAGCAGCTGTCTGTCTTGACGGGCATGCATCTTGTAGTGTACCCAGGGTTATTTTACATGATCAGAATATACACATGGTGAGGTGTGCTGCATGTAGGGAACATTTACAAACTACGAGTGACCACATGAACAGGTACAATAAAAGCGTACCTGAGATACAACACATATCAGGAATCGTTAGATTCTTGGTATGTGCTTTAGAATAGGTTAACCAGAAGACTATTCTGTGAAGTCATGTGACGCAGTCAGTATGTCGGCACCTCTTCCCACTTCCCTTATATGTGTTGTAATTTACACTGGACATTTTTGATTTTCAATCACAGGTTGAATGCTGAATATGATTTCATGGAATTAGGGTAATAAATTGGATGTCATTCCATTCTTCTTTGACATGGGCAATAAATATTGTAAAGTTTTGTTGTAGTATTTCAGACTCAAATGAAGATTTGATCTTCTGACTTTGCCATTTCTCGGACAGCCACAATGGCCGACTGGACTATGGTCTTAGTTCTTTCTATATGGACTATTCTACTCTTAATCATACAGCTGATTGCCCTCACGACGTACGGTACGATCCATATATTCTTCCTGCACATGCCGAACTACAAAGGGCGCACTGCGTGACTACGAAAAATCATCAGACATAAGTGATATCACCGTCATACTGAACTACTTTTTTTCGCCGATGCAGCAGGTGTCCATTGACAAACATTTAAGAGCTACTGTGTGCATATACGCCAACACGCTGAGAGTTGATCTATGCTATAAAAGGTCTGGTCTTGAACTACATGCAGTGGACATTAATCAAAGCTCGAACACGTCTCATCGATACAGCCATACACAACATACTGGAAAAGAAAATCTAACGATGGATTGAAATCAAATGGCGAATGCTGTCACCTCTTTGCACGCCTACAAAACTATCATTCGTATCATGTTTGAAGTAAATAGAAGCCGCTTATTTTTACTACATATCTATACATATTCCGTGTGTTCGAATTTTTCCGATACGTTGGAAGATGAAATTGCAAAAAAAAACACTGTTTCAACGCCCGAGGAAGACAGTTAACTGTGAATCAGTCGAATGGATAACTATATCGTCGTAAACAGCGAGGACTCCAAGACGTACTTCCCCGAGATTCGACCATACAAATTTCGCGTCAGCTTGAATAAAAGTATCCATTTCGACGAGTCGTGGGTCGTAGCCTTAGTAGAAATATTCATCAAAAGACGATCGCAGTTTAAATCGCGATCTCTTCAACGTCTTGTAATTCATGCAGAGATTCCTTCGTGCTCGAGACGAAAGTACCTCTACTACGCTACGTCGACGCCTGGAGACTCCAGAAAAAAGCGATAACCAGGATATACCCCACCCCGCATTGCCTACCTATCATTTTAAGCGACGTACGCTATCTAGAACTCGATATTACCGACGAACAGTGTGAACAGGCGATATTTCTCACCGAATCCGTGATCGTAACGCTTCACGTAAAACAACTGTGACCGGGAGATCATTATACATCCCCGATGTAATCAAATGGATCAGTTTTTATCAGAGCGAGGTAAAGTCTGTCTATAAACCCTCGAAGTATTATAAGAAGCAGAAAGGAGGAGGACTCGGTGGTAAGAGTGAATCCTGCGTTATTTCCGTCGATCCTTATTCTAAAAACGTCAGCGAGAAGACGTCTACCACGCCGGCTATTCAGCTTACGGCCCCATCTTAACAAGTGGTCGAACAAGCCAAGTCCGAAGTCTGGAGAATGCATCAACAGGAATCCATAAATAGGAAGCGTTCTCTCTTTACCATCAGTTCACCCGCCGATAAACGAAGAGCGCGGACCAAAAGATCGCGTCTCTTCCAGTTAAAACATGGCACACCTCACCGACAAAGGATTCGCCGAAGGTCAACCTAGCGAATTATCTCTGTTCTCATTATTATTCTTGTTCTTAACTCACGCAAACCCCCACGCAAACAAACGTTGAAAGTCGCTATGTCATCGACGATCGACCGTCTTATCAGATCCCCGAAGATGCATCCGTCGAATTCCTGATATCCGGCCAAAGATCGGATTACGTCGACTTGAAATCCTGCGGACTCTACGTTAAGGCTAAAATAACTCACAGAGATGGCACCCCATTGATCAAGGACGAAAAATGCGGCCCTATCAATCTACTCCTTCAAAGTGTGTGGTCCCAGATAGACGTCTCAATCCTGGCTCATGACGGTCATGGACAACAGTTACCAGTATAAAGCCTACAATCAGACGCTAATCGATTTCGGTGAAGACGCTAAAACTACCTAGCTATCCCCTCAACTGTATATAAGCGACGAAAGTATTAATATGGATACCACATATCCCACAACAGGTGGAAATGTCGGACTTTTGGAGAGAAGGAAATTCATCGCGGAGAGTAATGTATTCGAAATGGAAGGAATCGTCATGGAAGATGTTTTTAAACAGCAGCGCTACTTGCTGAACAACGTAGACGTATACATCAAAATGCATCGCTCCACACCGCAGCTCATCATGATGTGGAGCGAAGACAATCAGGCGTAGAAAATGGTGATACAAGAGATCAGTCTGAAAGTCCAGAAAGTTCGCGTGAACCCCGGTGTGATATTGGGACACGGCAAATCCTTGGAAAGTACACCGGCCAAATACCCGTACGCGAGAACGGAGACCAAAATGGCTTCCTTAGCCACGGGACAGACCCTCTTCCGCTGGGATTATATGTTTTATCCATCTACCCCAGCAGACTGGTTATGTATTCGTATCGTCCAAGCCGTCGCGGGGGGAGGGGGAGGAGGTGGTATATAAAGAACCTCCTAAACTTTCAACACTTCCAACTGACCAGTCTCTCGATGAATATTGACGGCGTAACGACTCCGGGTCACTTCGATATTTGGGATATGTACGTCGACACGGCGAAACAAGGTCGCAAACAACTGTTCACATTGAACATTGGTGACACCGTGAGAATCTCTCACGTGAGTTATGTCTTTCGAAGAGACTATCAAGCCAAATTGAAGGAGGAACTCTTCAAAATTACTAAACGTTTCCGGAGGCGAGGCATCGCCGTATACGAACTCAAGGATTTTATGAACGACGGCGTACAGGGGACATTTCATAAGCATGAACTACAGCGAGTCAGGAAAGATCCCAACGAGTTATGACGGATAGAAGAAGTTCACAAGACACGACGGAGAAGAGGCAGATTCGAAAAACTGGTTAAATACATGGGTTGACCTAGCAAATTCGCGAGCTGTGTTCCCCAAAAGGACATCGAGATCATTCATTAGTTGGTGGAAGCTCGAAGCGCTATATGATGTGCACGAAAATGTACTTAGGTGTGTTTCTTTGTTTATAGAGTTGCTTGAATTTCTCATTAAAAATATCTATGTGACATTTGGCAACACAATATATCAACAGCATATAGGTATTCCAATGGGTACTAATTGTGCACCCCTATTGGCTGACCTATACCTGTTCTATTATGAATATGACTGTATGCAGGCGCTTTCAAAAACCGATCCATTCAAAGCCTGTTCCTTCTCATTCACCAAACGCTATATAGACGATCTTCTCGCTGTGGGTAATCGCTATATAAATGACGCAGTGATGGATATATATCCACCTTCACTGGATTTGAAGGAAACTACAGATACCCCTACAGACACATCGTATTTAGACCTATATCTCTATAAAAATGAAGCGGGCCTTCTGTCTCGTCGACTGTATGACAAAAGAGATGATCACAATTTCGACATCGTAAACTATCCATTTCTGGACAGTAATATTCCAGTGGGACCTGCATATGGCGTATAGATATCACGCCTAGTAGCATTTGCTAGATCCTGTGTTAAATGTGACGATTTTAATCAACGTCACAAAACATTGTTGCAGAAACTTATAAAACAGTGCTACACCACCAAGCGCCTCCACTTAAAGTTTCTCAAATCTGGCGATACATATCGCATGCTGATAGCAAAATACGAGCGTAGCGTGCAAGATCTATGGCGTTACGTTTCGTAACTTGTGTCTAATTCCGCTTAACCCGGGGCTAGGGGCCGTATGAACCTATGTACTTCAAGATCCTCATGGTACTCATATGAACAGTCACAATCAAAGATTGACTGAGATACATCATTCTTTAGATGACGAATTTACAACGAATATTATGGATTAAGAATACTGATCAGCTATACGGATTCGATATTTTTGGAACATCATGATGTCTTGCAGGCATCATTGAAAACTGTTGACCGCTTCTCTCTTGCAGGAAACAAGAACAAGCCTATGTTTATGTATACTATGATTGTCTTTTCGAATTTGGTGCTAATACTGTTATATGGAATATGGGATAGGTCTTTGGATTATGGACGCGGATATTCTCTAATGGACGACGGCTGAATTATGAATGACGGACCAGACGCTTGTAATGGCATAAGTGATTTACAATCAGTCCATCTACCACGTGCAAAGCATCGACACAGTTTTGAACGATCATGAATTATAAAACAACGAAATTAGTACATACATTTACGATGAAAGTTGTTGACCGCTTCTCTCTTGCAGGAAACAAGCCTAGGTTTATGTATACTATGATTGTCCTTTTGAATTTGGTGCTAATACTGTTATGTGGAAAATGGAATAGGTCTTTGGATTATGGACGCGGATATTCTCTAATGGACGACGGCTGGATTATGAATGACGGACTAGACGCTTGTAATTTTAACCTGTGTATGCCTGGATTCTGCTGGTGGACAAGTTGTCCCCGAGGCCGGGCCCCTGCACACCCAACAAACATAATGAGCACAACTATAAGAAAAATATGAAGACAGACCCGAGGAACCTTAGTGCAGGTTTCTCGGCCGAGTCTCTAATAGTTCGAAATGCACTAAGACCTTTTTCAATCCAAATGACAGATATATTTCTGACAGCAAAGCAAGGCCACGACATCAAACCTTGTAATATTGCGCTTGATGATTGTTTAGCACCGAATTCTACATGTAATAATTTCAAAATTTCTAAGTGTGGACATCGTGGATGTCTCACGTGTCCACTCTTTAATACTTCAGCTTCATTTAGTTCCACGTTAACTGGTAACTCATATTCTGTTAACTCGTATGTTGATCTTAGTTGTTCTACTACAAACTGTATTTATTTAGTTTCCTGTAAGAAGTGTGGTCAACAGTATGTTGGCAAGACCACCCAAAGACTCCATCTTAGGGTGAACGGTCACAGAAAATCCGTTAGGAAAAAGCAATTGCTTATAGGTAGGCATTTTTCTGGACCCGACCACGGCTGGGATAACTTTAGTATTCAGATCATAGACGTCGTCTATCCATCTACTAAGGATTCCCCTTTTGGATTTGAGAGAAAAATCCGAGAGCGGGAATTATTCTGGATGCTAGAACTTGGGTCAGTGTTTCCGTTTGGTTTAAATGATAATGTCAGTGGGTTCGGCAATGCTACAAACGGCCGTTCAAATATATCCAACATTACCCAACTATTTAAACCCCATCAACGGAGACATCGCAGCCATGGTTGGCGAAAGTTTAATAGTTCGATGATTCACGATCATATCACTTTAAATTACTTAGTGGGTTTAACTAACACACCCAATAGTATACATAGCTTACGTACAGTTCTGTATGCGTTACCTCTGAGAGCTTTAGATCAAATAGCCAGAGATATACAACAATCTGCGTCTTCAGGAAATATAATACCATCAAAAATCATTAAAGTATGTCAAGATATAGCGTATTTTCGGTTGTATCGTCCAGTGAACATAATCGAAACCTCTCAAGATCGGCTTTTCTTGAAACTCAACTACTTAGATAAAGGACTGGACATCATTAATTTACCTCGAATCCTGAATGATCCAGAGGTACGCAACGCTGTACCAAACTATTTTAAGTTCACAGAACCTCCTTGCATTTCATATAAGTACACTAAATCTATAGCCACCAAAATATTCAATTACTCCAATGCTGTCCAGGAGTTTGACTGGAACTTATACACGTCAGGAGGCTATAGTTGTGATTGTGAATCGTCGAACTTTATCTATACACCATGCAAACATATTGTGACTGGTGACCTTGATGTGGTGAGTGATAAGGATCTGAAATTACTCCTGATGAAGGGACCTAAATATAGAGAGCCAAGAAGAATAAATCTGAAGGCCGACCAGAAGATAGTCCTGTCTGCATTGGAACAGTACGTTATTGATTGGTCTAAGCGAGAAAAAGTTGAACCTACAGTACTCGCTGATTGGCTGGACCTCACCAAGAGCAAGGTCGTTGAAACAATCCGCCATATTGACAGAAGTACTCTTCCCCAAGCAAAACAAGTTCTGAGAAACCTCAATTCGCAAGAAGTTCTAGCAAATCTCCAGAGTAAATTCGTCATAGTCCCAGCGGACAAAGCTCCGAATAATATAATATTCATATGTAAATATTACTATTACCAGGTGCTGGTTAAAGAATTGAGTGTAGACATATCTTCATCAAATACGTCTACTTACTCCCAAACTGCATTTACTCTGGAAGATTTATTTAACAATCACAAAAAGTTTCTCAGGGAAAGAGGTATTTGTCTTCCAACCAATCATAACGACATACCAAAAATATACTGGACTCCCAAAATGCATAAATCACCATACAAAGCTAGATTCATAGCTGGTTCTAGAAGCTGCACCACCAAGCTTCTTTCAACCCTATTGACGAGGGCCCTTCAGGAGGTAAAAGCATTTTGGGAAAGGTATTGCGCCACTATTTCTAAGAACTCTGGTGTTGAATGTATGTGGATATTGAAAAACTCAAAATGTCTTACGGAAGAGCTTGATGCTAAAGGTCACATACCGTACAGACATGTATCCACATGGGATTTCTCGACTCTCTATACTACAATCCCTCATCAGGACCTTATTGACCGTCTAAGTTCATTAATAGTATCTGTGTTCAAGAAAACTGATCGTAGATATATTAATGTCGGAAGCCATAAAGCATTCTTTAGCTCTACTACATACAAGAGATATCATTCATGGATGTTTCTTTGTTTATAGAGTTGCTTGAATTTCTCATTAAAAATATCTATGTGAAATTTGGCAACACAATATATCAACAGCATATAGGTATTCCAATGGGTACTAATTGTGCACCCCTGTTGGCTGACCTGTATCTGTTCTCTTATGAATATGACTATATGCAGGCGCTTTCAAAAACCGATCCATTCAAAGCCCGTTCCTTCTCATTCACCAAACGCTATATAGACGATCTTCTCGCTGTGGATAATCGCTATATAAATGACGCAGTGAAGGATATATATCCACCGTCACTGGATTTGAAGGAAACTACAGATAGCCCTACAGGCACATCTTATTTAGATCTCTATCTCTATAAAAATGAAGCGGGCATTCTCTCTCGTCGACTTTATGACTAAAGAGATGATT
This sequence comes from Hanleya hanleyi, assembly GCA_036873755.1. Taxonomy (NCBI): domain Eukaryota; kingdom Metazoa; phylum Mollusca; class Polyplacophora; order Lepidopleurida; family Hanleyidae; genus Hanleya; species Hanleya hanleyi. The sequence goes on from JAVTVY010000091.1 coordinate 8,750, forward strand.
ACAATTTCGACATCGTAAACTATCCCTTTCTGGATAGTAATATTCCAGTGGGACCTGCATATGGCGTATACATATCTCGCTTAGTAGCATTTGCTAGATCCTGTGTTAAATGTGATGATTTTAATCAACGTCACAAAACATTGTTGCAGAAACTTATAAACAGGGCTATTCCACCAAGCGCCTCCACTCAAAGTTTCTCAAATTTGGCGATACATATCGCATGCTGATAGCAAAATACGAACGTAGCGTGCAAGATCTATGGCGCTACGTTTCGTAACTTGTGTCTAATTCCGCTTAACCCGGGGCTAGGGGCCGTATGAACCCATGTACTTCAAGATCCTCATGGTACTCATATGAACAGTCACAATCAAAGCGTGACTGAGATACACCATTCTTTAGATGACGACTTTACAACGAATATTATGGATTAAGAATACTGATCAGCGATACGGATTTGATATTTTTGGAACATCATGATGTCTTGCCGGCATCATTGAAAACTGTTGACCGCTTCTCTCTTGCAGGAAACAAGCCTAGGTTTATGTATACTATGATTGTCCTTTTGAATTTGGTGCTAATACTGTTATGTGGAAAATGGAATAGGTCTTTGGATTATGGACGCGGATATTCTCTAATGGACGACGGCTGGTTATGAATGACGGACTAGACGCTTGTAATTACCTCTAGTGGAAAGAGTGTATTGGCAGATAAGTTATTGCGAGGTATTGCAGAATATGTTCAACCTACACCGCAGAGAATTATCTACTCTTATGGTAAATGGCAGCCTCTTTACAAAGAAATGTCGAAGACGATACCGGGGATAGATTTCGTCAGAGGAATACCCCACGATATAGACGCTGACGCTTATTTCCATCCGACCGTGAGAATCCGATCATCATTGACGATCTCATGACAGAAGCGAAACACTACACGAGAATATCCGACCTTTTCACCAAAGGATCCCACCATGACAACGCATCGATTATCTATATAGTGCAAACCTGTTCGAGAGGGGAAATGCTTCAAGGGATATCGCATTAAACTGTCAATACGTGGTTTTATTCAATAACCCCATCGACAAACAACAAATCGCGTTATTGGATAGTCATAAAAACCCGACCCGTCTCGATTACTGCATGACGGTATACGAAGATGCCATTTCCACCCCATATGGTTCTATGTTCGTAAACCTGAAACCGACCACATCGGAATCGCGACGACTCGGGGGAAAAATATCCTCACAAATATCCAGAGAGGCGATGATCTATACACCAAGCAAATACCGGCCTGGTTCAAAGTCACGGAGCAGACTGAAGGTAGAAGAAGTGTCGAAAGATCACACGTAGCAGGGGATAACGGGTATCCAAACGTTAAAACTTCTAAAACAGTGTTGCGTAAAATATGGAGGAAACAGTTCGGTATTCCTACACGACTAGCGTATAGTGACTCTATCAACGAGAAGGAACTTAAGTACATGAACGAGGGATACACCGAGAATCAGGCTGGCGGAGGAGGAATTTACCCCGCAAATGAGAGGGTCGCTACGAGAAGCAGTCGCCAGCATGGTGTCAAATCTACACGCTCTTCAAAAGAAGGCTCGCATCATGGGTGAAATCATGACCACGTGTAACAAGCTACAGAATGGAGATGTGTATTTTTCAAGAAGCGTGGGGCACGAGCGTTCAGTTAAGAAAACGATTATTAGATCAACTCTAATAAACTGAAGATAAAGCTCTCGTATTATCTCAGAAACATAATATATTTAATACATATACATAAGGAAAATGTGACTATTGTCTCGCGTTACATGGGCATACATTCATCTCTAAATTAACAGTGTTACAAGTTTTGATACTATGATGGAATAAAAACTCCTTGTTAAAACGGTGCATTTTTTGTGTTATGTGTTTTTTTTCAAATTACCATTACGAATGGGATGGTTGCTTTCTGCCGATAGTAATGTAATGTGATTCCTGTACTTAACATAGCAGTTAGATGGATTGTCCCACTGCCATGACTGCGCCACACGTCCCACTGCACCCCGATACCCCCTGCAGGTATGCTGGTGATCCAAGTCAAGGAGCAAGTCTTTATCCAAACGTCCTCCTATGTTTAGGGATTGTTTACAGGGGTTGGATATATTCACAGGCGCGTTTCGCATCTAAGAATGATAGCTGGATGTATAAACAGATGACAAATAACGTTCTACTGGTATAAATTGTTACCATTATAGCCTTTTGCCTGTGGTCTTTGACGGGTGTGATTATGACACAGGACAAACCGTGCCAGTAATATTCCAATAGGACCTGCATATGAAACATAACTCGCCTAGTAGCATTTGCTAGATCCTGTGTTAAATGTGACGATTTTAATTACCGTCACAAAACATTGTTGCAGGAACTTATGAAACAGGGCTATAACATCAAGCGCCTCCACTCAAAGTTTCTCAAATTTGGCGATATATATCGCATGCCGATAGCAAAATACGAACGTAGCCTGCAAGATCTATGGCGTTACGTTTCGTAACTTGTGTCTAATTCCGCTTAATCCAGGGCTAGGGGCCGTGTGAACCCATGTACTTCAAGATCCTCATGGTACTCATATGAACAGGCACAAAGCGTGACTGAGATACATCATTCTCTAGATGACGACCGTACAACGAATATTATGGATTAAGTATACAGCGCCCTCCTGCAGGCAATTTTACACACCCTCTTGAATTTGTCTTTATACAGCTAACAATAAACCTCATAACTGTGGCAATGTATATATCCGTTGAAAGAGTATTTCTCTTTGATATAAACATATTTTTGTGAAAATATTTGGATTTTAATCAAATTAATTTCTAAAATGAGCCTTCTTTTTAAAATGGCTATTTTCAATAAAGTATTTCACTTATCGTCACATATATCCGTGTCTCAGTTTTTTAACAAATTGCACAAATAAAAAATTCGAAAAATCTGACCGAAAAATAGACCCAAAAATGCCGTTTTTGAAAATGACGTCACTGTGACGTCATCGGAGCGGCCATCTTGGTTTTTTACCATTTTCTGGTAGAGCTTGACCCAAGGGTAAGGTGGGGTAAGTTTCAGCTCCCTAGCTCAAGGGGTAAACAAAATAATTACGGGGGGTCATTTCGTCCCCTCCCAGGCCAGGATACGTCCCAAAAAGCCCAGGACAGATAGGTTTAAGTTTTGGTCTAGTTCTTGTTCTATTGACTTTTAATGAAAAATTTCCCTATAAAATCGAGTAAATCCCAGTGTTAAACTTTGAAGCTGAATTAAAAACGAACTAGTACATGTATCGAGATTCCGAAACACAGTTAAAGAGTACATAGTTTATCAAATAATCACACCAAATTTCATGTATCTAAGATAATCCATATAAATTAGATGAAAAAAAAAGAATAGCAGAAATCGATCGAAAAGGCAAAAGGTGCTTAGGTAGTCTCGAATTTTACTGAGATCTTTTTTTTTCAAATGGACATCAAATTCAAATATTGAGGGATAATTATTTCGAAAATTATAGTTTGGTATAGTTCCAAAATAGTGTTTTTAATCCGATTTTGACGTACAGAAATGACTGGAACTGGTTCGACGAGCTCGTTTCACACCTTGACGGTCATCGCTCTACGGGTTGTCGAGAAAACTGTCAGTGCATTATGAGTAGATGTCACAGCCCTTTTGTATATAAATAGCCGCTCAATACACACTGACCTCACAGTGTGGCACTTAGGAACGAATTAAAAAAATTCCACACTCCCTTAACATTACCAGCGTTATTAAACTCTAAGCCCCCATTAGAAATCAGGTATTCAAGTCCTTAATAAATTTTATCAAAACTGCTGGCTATTATTCCAGTGTATAATACTACCGCCGTGCATGCACAGTCAACATATTCCCCCCCCCCCACACATAATCAACTACTAGTACATCAAGTACTATGACACGATGTGATAGAGGCCAAATCATTCTTCTGACGTCAACAAAGGGTATGGTTGCAGCGGAGTTACCTTGATACTGAGGGCCGTGTGCACCATAACCATACAAAACATTATGGCCATAATAAACTATCCATACATAACATCCGTCCAAAATGTCACAGACACATTTAGAACTAAAATAGGCATGGCAACAACGAAGTTACCTTGATACTGAAGGCCGTCTGTTCCACTGTCCTACAAAACAAACGATGGCCAAATCTAATTGAATTCATGGCAACAATAGCACGGCCAAATCGCATATAGCGAGCAGTATTCGGCATAAAATATAGAAAATGGTGATGGCGGAGTTACCTTGATACTGAGGGCCGTCTATCTCATTGTCCTACAAATTCTTTATGGCCATCAAACGATAATGTATACGGAAATAATACCGAGCTGTTTATTTGTGTATTCACCTAGTACTGAATCAATCGAACTGTTTAGTTATTTATTCATTTGTTTATCTATTTATTCACTTAATTATATATTGCTATTTATATTATGTGACTGACGGTTGGGGGGTGCCTGTTGTTGGGAGGAAGATATATCAAAGTATTGCATCGAAAAACAAGAATGACTACAAGCCTTCTATTTCATATTATACAGGCACGGCACACCGAAGACCACAGACGAGTTGGACAAGACCTGAAACAGAAGACGAATGACGATTACAAGAATACCAACAGCGCCTTGAGTGACAACGCCGCACAGCAAGAACGTCCAGAATCAGAATACTCGAATCTAGACCACACCAGACACGCTACCCCTTAGATGCCACCGAACTGACGCTTCAACACAGAATATGATCCTTTGACTTTCACGCAATACAGGACGTAGACCTGCCGTTCTGTACCCCAATACACACTCCAAGCAATTGTTACAGGCACAGATTTCTGGAAGGACCCACCCTGTTCCCAAGGGCGTCGTTAGGGAAGTCGCCTCGAAGAATCCTGAAGACGCCCTGGTTCTCCCAGTTTTTTTCTGGACGGCTTTGTGCGTACTATGGGGTACCAAGACAAAGGAATCATCCACGCGATTATAACACATATTTATTAGTATAACTTAACAAATAACAGACTTAACGACTTGTACATAGCGACTCTTCTCTACTAGTATTTATATTTCCCCATTGTTATTGTTATTCATTATTTAATTATTTATTTTAATATCTAGCGCTGCAAAAGATCTTAAATTAACGAAGAAATATATCGTGAAACTTAAATAAAACATTGAGTTGATGGGCCGCGAAATCCGAATGGGAAGCGGCTCTTAAACTACAATTTCAATCAATCAATCAATCACTGACCACACCTATTTCATTCATTCATTCACTGCCACATAAGTGATAAACGATTTTTGAAAGTGCAATTACAAGCGTCTGGTCCGTCATTCATAATTCAGCCGTCGTCCATAATTCAAAGACCTATTCCATATTCCGTATAACAGTATTAGCACCAAATTCAAAAAGACAATCATAGCATACATAAAGAAAGGCTAGTTTGCAAGAGAGAAGCGGTCAACAGTTTTCATTGATGCCGGCAATACATCATGATGTTCCAAAAATATCAAATCCGTATCGCTGATCAGTATTCTTAATCCATATTAATCGTTGTAAAGTCATCTAAAGATTGATGTATCTCAGCCACGCTTTGATTGTGACTGTTCATACAAGCACCATGGGAATTTTGAAGTACATGGGTTCATACGGCCCCTAGCCCAGGGTTAAGCGGAATTAGACACAAGTTACGAAACGTAGCGCCATAGATCTTCCACGCTACGCCGGATAATGCCTAAATCCAAACCCCGACAGCTCCATCGAGGAAGACAAGGTCCGTCTGGAACTAAACGCGTGCCACTTGTATTTGCCATCGACAATTTGAGATAGGTAACACTAGTCTTGATGCCCGAATTGCAAAATGAATTTGCACATGATAATTACAAGCGTCTGGTCCGTCATTCATAATTCAGCCGTCGTCCATTAGAGAATATCCGCGTCCATAATCCAAAAACCTATTCCATAGTCCATATAACAGTATTAGCATCAAATTCAAAAAGACAATCATAGTATACATAAACATAGGCTTGTTTCCTGCAAGAGAGAAGCGGTCAACAGTTTTCAATGATGCCGGCAAGACATCATGATGTTCCAAAAATATCAAATCCGTATAGCTGATCAGTATTCTTAATCCATAATATTCGTTGTAAAGTCGTCATCTAAAGATGATGTATCTCAGTCATGCTTTGATTGTGATATGAGATTGTGATTGATTTCATATGAGTTCCACGAGGATCTTGACGTAATTGTAATGTTATAACAACTATGAAAAGATTATTTATCGGAATATCTGACCAATCAAAATATGGACCAAAATGAGTATGAACCTAATATGTACGTGCGTATGTACCAGAAAATTTTCAGTCGCTGTAATAATACTCTTTTTCACACTGTAAACGTGTATTCTTTTGAAAACTTTTACCAATTATATAATAACCACTACATAATTATGTATCTTTCACCCTCAGGTATGATGGAGAGCAATTCTGTAATTCTTTGGAGATGTCAGCGCGAGTACACAAGAAACGCGGGAAAGCGGACAAGAAAATTAGATTTCTCCACTACGCATGCTGGGCAAATAAAATGAAGATAATAAAATATCAGATCCACATTACCTTGAGCCTTCATTTGTTTTTGTTTCACAGTATATATTACTACATTTTTTGTTAGTAAATAATACATACTATTTTCATTTTTTTAGGTCAACAGTGTGTTCGTCCCCCATGATAAGTGTGGTTATGGCTTTCCAGGAATTGTAAGACATTCTACCAAACCACGTTATTAGAGAAATCAGAGAAGATGCGTTTTCGGTCGATTTAGACACTTTCTTAGATGTATACTATAAATATTTGTAGTAGCAATAAGAACAACGATATAAATAAAGATTACATATTTTATTTGCCTAAATAAAACTGATTCTATTTGTTTATTTATGTTATGAATCAGCCATATTCCAACGTGGAATATGTACAATATCAGACCTTATTGCTGGGATATAGTCACATTGCAAAAGTACATCCATTATGTCATAGAGATGTAGTAAAGTCTATGGGCAGTGCCCTTGTAGGTGTCCTTTCATTGGTTTCGCACATTTCCTGCAACATCGGGTTTTGCCTGACTCACTGGCACCAGTATAGAATGCACCGCTCTTATATGCCACTCCCTCATCTTTTACAAAAGCATCCAACAGGGTCATCTTCTCATATACTATATATATATTTTGTATGGCTAACTGGATTAGGTGTAGCATGGAGCCTACTATTAGACTTATTATGCTCCATGGGACAAAACGTACATGTCGTAAGGCCGAAAATGAAGTAAACGATGATGGTCTGTCGACATTTCTGTGAATATATGTTTTAGATAATTAGCTTAGGAAACCGGAAAGGCATAATATTTCATCCGTCGGCCTACGCTTTGTGGCAAGTCACAATTGATGCAAGCAGGCGATTTCTTGGTTAGTCAAAAGCCAGTTACCTTCACAATACACAAACGACCAACAGGTTAATCGGCTGTTAGCTGGGGCGCAACAATCTGTTTAATTTTCACACCTCTAAAAGTAATCAAGACGGGGAACTCAGAAATATAAATTCAAACCTAAAATTACACTATTTAGAATTGGAATTTCAAAACAAAATTCAACAGAATTACAAGCGTCTAGTCCGTCATTCATAATTCAGCCGTCGTCCATTAAAGATTATCCGCGTCCATAATCCAAAGACCTATTCCATATCCATATAACAGTATTAGCGCCAAATTCAAAAAAGACAATCATAGTATACATAAACATAGGCTAGTTTCCTGCAAGAGAGAAGCGGTCAACAGTTTTCAATGATGCCGACAAGACATCATGATGTTCCAAAAATATCAAATCCGTATCGCTGATCAGTATTCTGAATCCATAATATTCGTTGTAAAGTCGTCATCTAAAGAATGATTTGATTGTGACTGTTCATATGAGTACCATGAGGATCTTGAAGTACATGGGTTCATACGGCCCCTAGCCCCGAGTTAAGCGGAATTAGACACAAGTTACGAAACGTAGCGCCATAGATCTTGCACGCTACGTTTCGTATTTTGCTATCAGCATGCGATATGTATCGCCAAATTTGAGAAACTTTGAGTGGAGGCGTTTGATGGAATAGCCCTGTTTTATAAGTTTCTGCAATAATGTTTTGTGACGTTGATTAAAATCGTCACATTTAAGACAGGATCTAGCAAATGCTACTAAGCGAGATATGTATACGCCATATGCGAAGATCTAATTTCGAATATTGAATTTGGATAATAAAAAAATTCCTTTTTTCTTCAGCAAGGAGGGAGCTGTATCCTTAAGAACACTGATCAGCGATACGGATTTGATATCTTTGGAACATCACGATGTCTTGCTGGCATCATTGAAAACTGCTGACTGGTTCCCCCTTGCAGGAAACTAGGCTATGTTTATGTATACTATGTTTGTCTTTTTGAATTTGGTGCTAATACTGTTATATGGAATATGGAATTATTGACGCGGATATTCTTTAATAGACGACGACTGAATTATAAGACGGACCAGACGCTTGTAACCGGAGCATTCATCGTTGACCCCTAGTAATCAAGGATCTACCAACAACTGTCGGATTGATGTGCAGCGGGTTAGTTCGAAAACATATTACTAAAAGCCCCATACTTAAAAACCAACCTGACTATAAAGTTCACTCAGAGAATCAGTTATCGAGATTACGCCAATGGCCATAAGCCAGAGATGATATCCCATCATCTAGACGATAGCGTTTATCGTCGTACGGGGACAGGGTGATTTTATTCAAAGTCACCCTATACAATTGATATTTCTCGCTTTGAATTCGCTGCATTCGAGTCATCTGCGGACTCAAACCGAACCGACACTCGCGATAAGAAGCGTGGCGTGGCTCATCTTTATCACCTGTTTGTTAACACCCTTCGCGGTCTTCTCCTAACCGCCGTACATCAAACTATACATTTTAGGCCGTAATCCGAAGAATCCCCCGACAGAAACACTGGCCAGTACCAGTTGACGTTTCAACATTTGAACCGCCGCTAGGTCCTCGCAAAAGATCTTAAACGCGTGAAAATGAGGCATGCACGCGAGCTTACGCAATCGCTTGACGCGATTAATCAATTGAACCTCGACCCTATTCCTAAGATTCTCCATCGTCTGGCCGAATACCGCGTTATTCATAAGTTTGAAGAAGTCTTTTTCAAAGTCATTCCGAGCAGTCTTCCTCTTCTCGGTGTTGAAGTCTATATAGGTCTTCAACCACGGAGCCTGTTGGAACGCCAACACGCGATGAACTTTAGTGACCGTCATCCTCAAAGTCGTTTACTGTTTGAAGTTGTGATATTGCAGCACGTAATTAGATTTAGGACGTTAGATTTAGGATTTAAGTTCTTCAGAAGACGTATCTCCCTAACCGAGTTTGTCGCTCAATTTACCGGCATAGGTCGAGAGCATGTCGGCAGTTATTTTCAACATCTAGGGGACTAAGGGATAGTCGTCATGCGAATTGAGTGGATGATGGGGATAGTCCTCGAAAATGAAACCTTCGGATGTATCGTCGGCCACACGAGTCATATCAAGCGCCTGAATATCTTCGGAACTCAATCACCGGAATCCGTGCGTCGGTAAAGTCTCAGACATTGCGTACCCGTCGAGATACATCAGATACTGAGTAGGATCTTCCTGTCGATAATCCGGGAGACTGGGGTTATTGGCCTTGGCGTGGCGATACGAGATCACCGAGATACCACCTCTAACCCCCTTTTCCACGAACGGATGCATATCGATGTCCGTGAGGAGTTCGAGTCGAACTCCCATCATTTTCAAACAAGCTTGCCACGCCAGGCCGGGGGAACTATAAAGTGAGCGGGGTCTAACTCGTAAGAGCTAAGACAGAATCACGAAATTTTTTGTGAAGACATTTCCCAACAATAAAACGTCGGACATGACGTACAAATCGTGGTATGCGCCTATGATCTCCATCCCGAACCTGGCCCAGACCGCATGGGCGTGTGCGTAATCCTCCTCCGGAAGAGGTTCTTGCGTTAAATTGTTGAAGAATGCCTCTCTAGGCGGTAAGTCCCTTTCTCTCAACACCTCGATGGAGGTGACATAATCGTTCGGGTAGACTCCCTTATGTAATAACAGGGACAGTAACTCTCCATCCACGTACTGACTTAGATGACGGAACATGGCGGATCCTTTTTTGGCCAGGTTTCCACGAGCTTTTCTAAAGACGGGCTCATGAATTGGAACGAGTCGATGAAATCCATGTTCCTCATGGAGAATGAAACGTATTTCTCCATGTTGTTGGGAATACATTTCACAGGTTTATCCTGAAATTGGCCCAGGACTTGCATGATGATGTGAGAATCGTAATTTCTCGATCCGTGGAAAACGACCGGTCGCGTGGCAGTGATCGCGGATGCCACCATCTCCGAGCTCTTCGCCACATATATGGCGCCGTTGAAAGTGCCGCAGTCGTCGCGTGTCATTCGAATGGGTGGAAGATTATCGTAGAGCGAATCTATTTTTTCCTGTTCCTTTAACTTATACTCCCCGAATTTTTGCTCCGCGTCCTCTCCCAGATATACGACCAGTGATCTCGTCATGTCTTCGGTCAATCCGACGACTTTGTAGGCAAACCCTGAAGCCGCGTGATGGGCTCGTTTCTGGATATAAGAGTTCGCGGGATCTGGAGAGCAAGAGTCGATTTTTTCTAATAGCGATTCGAAGTCGGCGTAATGATATTTTTGGAACATCATGATGTCTTGCCGGCATCATCGAAAACTGTTGACCGCTTCTCTCTTGCAGGAAACAAGCCTATGTTTATGTATACTATGATTGTCTTTTTGAATTTGGTGCTAATACTGTTATATGGAATATGGAATAGGTCTTTGGATTATGGACGCGGATATTCTCTAATTGACGACGGCTGGATTATGAATGACGGACTAGACGCTTGTATTTTTATTCCGTGTATGCCTGGATTCTGCTGGTGGACAAGTTGTCCCCGAGGCCGGGCCCCTGCACATCCCTACACTCATAATGAAAGTAACAAAAGAAAATAATTGTGAGACAGATCTGAGGGACCTTAGTGCAGGTACCTCGGCCGAGTCTCTAACAGTTCGAAATGCACTAAGAACTTTTTCAATCCAAATGACAGACATATTTCTGACAGCAAAGCAAGGTCACGACATCAAACCTTGTAATATCACGCTTGATGATTGTCTAGCACCGAATTCTACATGTACTAATTTCAAGATTTCTAAGTGTGGGCATCGTGGATGTCTCACGTGTCCACTGTGAATACTTCAGCTTCATTTAGTTCCGCGCTAACTGGTAACTCCTATTGTGCTAACTCGTATGTTGATCTTAGTTGTTCTACTACAAACTGTATTTATTGAGCTTCCTGTAAGAAGTGTGGTCAACAGTATGTTTGCAAGACCACCCAAAGACTCCATCTTAGGGTGGACGGTCACAGAAAATCCGTTAGGAAAAAACAATTGCTCATAGGTAAGCATTTTTCTGGACCTGACCATGGCTGGGATAACTTTAGTATTCAGATCATAGACGTCGTTTATCCATCTACCAATGACTCCCCCTTTGGATTTGAGAGAAAAATCCGAGAGCGGGAATTATTCTGGATGCTAGAGCTTGGGTCAGTGTTTCCGTATGGTTTAAATGATAATGTCAGGGGGTTCGGCAATGTTACAAACCGCCGTTCAAATATATCCAATATTATCCAGCTATCCAAACCCCATCAACGGAGACAGCGCAGCCATGGTTGGGGAAAGTTTAATAGTGCGATGATTCACGATCATATCACTTTAAATTACTTAGTGGGTTTAACTAACACACCCAATGGTACACATAGCTTACGTACAGTTCTGTATGCGTTACCTCTGAGAGCTTTAAATCATATAGCCAGAGATATACAACAATCTGCGTCTTCAGGAAATATAATACCACCCAAAATCACTAAAGTATGTCAAGATATAGCGTATCTTCGGCTGTATCGTCCAGTGAACATAATCGAAACATCCCAAGATCGGCTTTTCTTGAAACCCAACTACTTAGATAAAGGACTGGACATTATTAATTTACCTCGAATCCTGAATGATTCAGAGGTATGCAACACTGTATCAAACTATTTTAAGTTCACAGAACTTCCTTGCATTTCATATAAGTATACTAAATCTATAGCCACCAAAATATTCAATTACTCTAATGCTGTCAAGTAGTTTGACTGGAACTTATACACGTCGAGGGGCTATAGTTGTGATTGTGAATCGTCGAACCTCATCTATACACCATGCAAACATGGTGTGACTGGTAACCTTGATGTGGTGAGTGATAAGGACCTGAAATTACTCCTGATGAAAGGACCTAAATATAGAGAGCCGATAGGAATAAATCTGAAGACTGACCAGAAGATAGTCCTGTCTGCATTGGAAGAGTACGTTATTGATTGGTCGAAGCGAGAAAAAGTTGAACCTACAGTACTCGCTGATTGGCTGGATCTCACTAAAAGCAAGGTCGTTGAAACAATCCGCCATATTGACAGAAGTACTCTTCCCCAAGCAAAACAAGCACTGAGACACCCCAATTCGCAAGAAGTTCTTGCAAATCTCCAGATTAAATTCGTCATTGTCCCAGCAGACAAAGCTCCAGATAATATAATATTCATATGTAAATATTACTATTACCATGTGCTGGTTAAAGAATTGAGTGTAGACCTATCATCATAAAATACGTCTACTTACTCCCAAACTTCATTTACTCTGGAAGATTTATTTAACAATCACAAAACGTTTCTCAGGGAAAGAGGTATTTGTCTCCAACCAATCATAACGACATACCAAACGTATACTGGACTCCCAAAATGCATAAATCACCATACAAAGCTAGATTCATAGCTGGTTCTAGAAGCTGCACCACCAAGCTTCTTTCAACCCTATTGACGAGGGCCCTTCAGGAGGTAAAAACATTTTTGGAAAGGTATTGCGCCATTATTTCTAAAAACTCTGGCGTTGAATGTATGTGGATATTAAAAAACTCAAAATGTCTTACGGAGGAAGTTGATGCTAAAGGTCACATACCGTACAGACATGTATCTACATGGGATGTTTCTTTGTTTTTAGAGTTGCTTGAATTTCTCATTAAAAATATCTATGTGAAATTTGGCAACACAATATATCAAGAGCATATAGGTATTCCAATGGGTACTTATTGCGCACTCCTGTTGGCTGACCTGTATCTGTTCTCTTATGAATATGACTATATGCAGGCGCTTTCAAAAACCGATCCATTCAAAGCCCGTTCCTTCTTATTCACCAAACGCTATATAGACGATCTTCTCGCTGTGGATAATCGCTATATAAATGACGTAGTGAAGGATATATATCCACCTTCACTGGATTTGAAGGAAACTACAGATAGCCCTACAGGCACATCATATTTAGATCTACATCTCTACAAAAATGAAGCGGGCATTCTCTCTCGTCGACTTTATGACAAAAGAGATGATTACAATTTCGACATCGTAAACTATCCCTTTCTGGACAGTAATATTCCAGTGGGACCTGCATATGCCGTATACATATCTCGCTTAGTAGCATTTGCTAGATCCTGTGTTAAATGTGACGATTTTAATCAACGTCACAAAAACATTGTTGCAGAAACTTATAAAACAGGCTATTCCACCAAGCGCCTCCACTCAAAGTTTCTCAAATTTGGCGATACATATCGTATGCTGATAACAAAATACGAACATAGCGTGCAAGATCTATGGCGTTACGTTTCGTAACTTGTGTCTAATTCCGCTTAACCCGGGGCTAGGGGCCGTATGAACCCATGTACTTCAAGATCCTCATGGTGCTCATATGAACAGTCACAATCAAAGCGTGACTGAGATACACCATTCTCTAGATAACGAATTTAGAATGATTATTATGGATTAAGAATACTGATCAGCGATACGGATTTTATATTTTTGGAACATCATGATGTCTTGTCGGGATCATTGAAAACTGTTGACCGCTTCTCTCTTGCAGGAAACTAGCCTATGTTTATGTATACTATGATTGTCTTTTTTGAATTTGGTGCTAATACTGTTATATGGAATATGGAATAGGTCTTTGGATTATGGACGCGGATAATCTTTAATGGACGACGGCTGAATTATGAATGACGGACTAGACGCTTGTATTTGGGTAGTTTCACATGGCGGATATGCGTCTCACCGGACGTTCCTTTTCTATCCTGTAAGGAGAGAACGTTTCCTTCAATATACCTCAACATTCGTGTATCATTTGATTAGAAATCTCCTACACATATATAATATAATAGAGAAGACAGAGAGATTTCCCTTCGTTGAAGCAAAATGTAAATGAGTGTATTGGCTACACATCTCATATTTCGTTTTCATGAAATTATTGCACTCGCCGCTGGTGGTCCCACCTGTGCGTCGTTTCGAGATCGATCACCAGGGGCTCGTGATAGATGGCTACCACCATTGTTTACATCCGAAGACGACGTCATATCCGGCTCGCACCTCTGTTGTCGGATTCGTTCCAATTCGCAGTCCCACAATTTAGTGAGACACTCCACGAATTCGTCTTCGTCCCAGCTGAAATAGATAAAAATGGGTGTGATCTATCCATTTAAAATGGCATACAGTTTACGTTATCGAAGTACCTTGGAGTAGAATAGTCATACAATTCGAATCTTACTTATCCGATTCATAATGCCGTTCGACCCAAAAGATAAACCGTTATCACGAGTAAATCGTAATAGTTTCATCGCCTCAGCCCCTCCTGTCTCCGAAATATTGATATATTTTCCCAAAATTCCTATTATGACTGACTATAACATGATATGATCGTCGTGGTAGTCGTACAGCGCGCCTCTCTCTTGACTATCCAACGGCGTTAGTTTCATCTCCACAACCCATCCCGTTCTGGAGATATTGAGATTTTTCCGAAACTCATCTAATTCATATGTCGTCACTATGACGTCGTCATGAATATTGTACAACGCGCCTCTCTCTTGGGCATGCAACGGCGTTAGCTTCATCTCCGTAGGGCATTCCGTTCCAGAGATATGGAGATTTCAATGAATTCAGAGAATAAAAATTAAAAAAAAACGAAAAAATGCTTTGGTCAAAAACGAAATTTCTAGGCTTTAAGCGTACAATTACAGATTCTACGTATTTATAGAGTATATTTTAATGAAGTTTTCGGGGGAAAATAGCCGTCTCAGCTCAGTAAGGGTCATAGAACTAGTCGTGCGTGACGAAGTGCGTAGTATATATACGCAGCTGTGGTAGATACTTCATGTAGGAAGCCATTGTCTGAGTCTTTGTGCAGCTGAAAAGGCTGAAGTCAAGACATATTGTTGTTCCCAGACTTGGCTATTGTATTCATTGTCTCGTGATTCTTACATGGAGTATGAACCGCAGCTGTCCAGGGCTCTGCAGTGTCCTCGAGCTACAACGTTCTATATTTAAACCGGGCTATTTAGCTTTCTTCGATATAGTTGGTGGAAAATGAAATTTCTAGGCTTTACGCGTACAATAACAGATTCTGCCTATTTATCGAGTATATTTTGATGAAGTTTTCGTGGAAAAAACTCCATCTCGGCTCAATAAGAGTCATAGAACCAGTCGTGCGTGATGAAGTGCATCGGACACCGCTTGTAATATTCATCATACCTTACAACCCCTTGACCTTTTCTGATGTAAGTAACATCTAGTAGTGATTCGAGAATGGTGTCAAACACTTCCTGATCATGATTGAAGCGTGTTTAGTCATATATATATATATATATATATATATATATATAGTAGAAATTCAGGAAAAGGGTCAAACGTGAAGATAAATTGTTTGAAAATAGAGAAAACGCCGACACGCTCACATTGCTCTAATGCGCATTTCTGCTGTTTATTCAGCTTCTTCAGAGAGCATACTCACGGTATGTCAGATCGTGACAGTTTTATAAGGTACAGTGTTGTATAACATTGTCCTTGGTGATCGTATCCAATATACGTCATGAAGATACAATTATTTCTATATACAGATTATTCAAGTATTGCAATAATAGTACAGCCCTATTAAAAGGGAACACAATAACTTAATGGGGAGGATTAAAGCATACAATCTTAATCCGTAATGCTTGGAAAAGTAGTACAATAATACATCTGGTAAATGCAAGTACAAATCAATGAAGTCAGTCTATACAATTGTAAGTGGGATTAAGCCTCCACGATAGGACTACACATGTCTAATGATACATACAAGATGATTTGTGTTTGATTTAACCTCACACGTTCCAAGTATGTTTTTGGGAAAAACATGGTAAGTGTTCTGTTCTTTCATATAGATATATATATTATTCATGTACTATTCAAACGGCTTTTAAATTTACTTATAAACATAGCTTCCTGGACATCCAGCCATCTTGGAATTGATTTACTTGCCGTAATCTGATCAAAAGGAAATATGGTGAAATTTCCTTTGCCACAGCTGTGTATATGTTTACTGATTCTTTCCAGAGAAGAAAACAATCATCCAAATATCTTTTCCATTGTGTTTGGAAATATAAGCCAAATTCCTGACCATACTTTTCATCTATTAGTCTGTATAGTTTTTGTTCTAAAAATGCCAGGCAAAGAGTTGCGTATGTGGGTGCCATTTTGGTTCCCATCGCCGTGCCCAGCACCTGCAGAAAAAACTGATCATTAAAATGAAAGGTACTGTTCAGTAAGATAAAACGTATACTGTCCAGTACAAAATTTTTACTAAATCTTGGATCTAATGTCTCTGGATACTTTTCAATCCAATATCGTATTGCTTCCAACCCGAGTTCATATATATATATATATATATATATATATATATATATATATATATATATATATATATATATATATATATAGATGTATAGGAATGGCATTACGTCAACATTGTGTTGACTTATTACCGTTTTCTACAATGTAGAATATTAGGTCAACAGAAATCGCGTTGCCCTAAAATTCATCATCTCTTCACGGTACTTAATCGCAGAAGAATACACGAAAACTGCAGTCATAATTAACAACTGATGCAATGCCATCCTATTTCTGCAAATGATTAAGAATTTAATTAAACAATGTGACTAAAATACAGTATAAAATTTATGTCCGTGACTGGCGTGTATATCTTTGGCGGCTGAATTTTGCATTCGTGCTCCTGACATTGTTTTAGCGTATATTGTAACTGAGGAATGTATTTTGGTATACTTAAGATATATACTATTGATATTCGCAAAAAGTAAGCTAGATTGACGTGTCTCCCGAAATATACGAAATCGGCATATTTGAGTTCATGTTTTTCTTCAAATTGTTTTCTTGAACGCTGGTCTTCTCCGTTGACTGTTCGGAATAACTCGGGCATTACCGTATTAATACGTCACATCCGTTCGTCGGCTTCCAAAATGGCGCAAAATGGCGTAGTTCTCCACGGCTAGTGTTCAGGTATATCAGTAGCTGAAAACGTCCTTCGACCTCGTTTTTCAAATGTGATAGCATCATAATCGTCAGCAAGACTATAAGATTCAGAACATATTGTTTGTAAAGTAACGTAACTTTTTCAGCGATGTTTTCGGCCCGGGAATATTTAATTTTCCGCAGTGGATATTTAGCCGTCCGACGGTTCCGAAAAAAAAAATCCGCTATTTTGCCGTTTCATAAGTTTGACATGCGTAGTTTCCGTTCTTGTACTTTGTCACTTTCGTTCATTTGTTGCGATTATAGCGATGTGTTTGCTACGTTAGATAAGGTTGAAGGGGAAGTCATAGTCTAGCGATTTTTCAGTTTGACAGCCAAAGTCAAAATTTAAAATAAAGACCCAGCTTATCTGTCAGCAGTAATTCCTTGTCAGAAAGATAGCAAATGTCATCAAACACAAGAAAAAACATGTATTTGCCTCAATTAAATCCAAAAAAACGACTTTTTAGCACAAAAAAGACAGAAAATGTACGAAAATTTTCGCAGAACCATGTGTAAAATATAGATACGCGGCAGGCCTGTGAAACTCACGCATAAAGTTGCCCCATAAGTTACTACAGACAGTATTATCGAGTCCTACTTTCTACTCTTGAAATATGGCGAGATACTCGAAGTCAAACACACGGCATTGCAAGAATCACATTTTGCAAATGGCGACCAGTTCATCAAACCACCCTCTCCAAAAGACAGTCGATGCTAAAAATGATGATGGAAACTATACCATTCGCAATTCGTACTTGAAACTTCGGATGGGCAGTAATCAATATGCATACTTAAGAGACATGCTATAATAAACGTCATCAAGAGAAGCGCACGTCAAATATTTGCTGCCAAATTTCATATTAATGAAAACACCATAAACTGGTTGGGAGTAACTTCGGTCAGAAGATCCTTATGCATAGAAAACTTATTTGTATAAACATCGTATTTTTTTAGACTATCTCGCTAGACAATGGCAGAAAATCTTTCTCAAGCAGATAAATCGAAGGTTGATCGTCTTTATTCTACACTTTTATCGATTAAAAAGACCCAATTTCCAATCTTTTTGATGAACTATTTCTTCAAGCGGATTTCAGAAAGGTTCTGCTGAATGTCTTGCATACATGTAGTCTCGTGAGACTGCTGTTGGCGGTCGAGTTGGTAAAAAACACATGATTTGTCACGGATTGACATCACGCAGACACCGTAGCCGTAGAACCATTTGCCGTGTAGGTGGGCGTGGCTGTTGTTTCCTACACGACTGTAGTTACTCCCCTTTACACATCATTCAACCACTTCTTGACTCCGAAACGCTGGCGTTTCGGAGATTTCAACAGCTGCACACAGTAGCTTGTGATAATAAGATGTACCTCCTTATGCTCCTTGTAGTCTTTTGTAACTTCCCTCCAAGTTAGAACTCTCGGTATTCCCTCATTCTTAAGTTACCACCAAAAGTTCAAGATTTTCGGCAGATTCGGATAACAGCTGACAGCCATTTCACGGTTGCAATCTTGTTTGTGTACATTTCTTGACCTCGTTATCTTACGTCATCTTCGGTCTGCCCCAGACTGGGCCAATCACGAGTTCGCTAAAGGTGCCGTAAAGCGCAGGACGCATGCGTGCACAACTTATCAACACGGGCCGATTTTCAAAATATCTTAAAACTCCGTGGAAACTCCTGGAGTCGTGAATAAAAGGTGATATATCTCAAGAATGGAGGATTATTAAGTGTTGGGAGTTGGCAGACGGCCAAAAAGACCAATGTAGAGGAAAATGAGGTATAGTTTATTTCTATTCGCTGCCGTTTTATTTCGTATGCAGTTTGGATACTGGGCAATGCCATTCGAAGTTCTATGCGTGAGATGTAACGTGTAGAGGAGTCCCCTGGGCTGTAGTTAGATAACATAGTACGACGAGACTACAGCCATTCCTGGGCTAGCAGACACCGGAGGAAATGGCATGTTGTATTTGAGCGAGTAGCACATCCAATGAATAGTTCTGCAAAAAGATCACATGATCTGGCGCTGTTCTCTGATAGAAAATAGGTAAGTATGACCGGTTGCAAATGGATAAGATCAACCCCTGGCACCGTGTGACACATGTTACAACAACAACAACAGCGGACAGCACAAACATTGTAAGGTCATTGTGTCTGACACTGGTTGACAGGGGCACCAGTATGCAACGAGGGTTAATGCTACAAGACCGGAAGAATTGCTACATTTTCTATCTTTTTTGTGCTACAAAATCGTTTTTTTTTTAGATTTAATTTAGGCAAATACATGTTTTTTCTTGTGTTTGATGACATTTGCTATCCTGACACGGAATTATTGCTGACAGATAAGCTGGGGCTTGATTTTGAATTTTGACTTTGGCTGTCAGACTGAAAATTTGCTACTACTATGACTTCCCGAGATGCCTATGTAGGACTACATGTTTCGTTGGAACTTTGCATATCTTCTAGTTACCCCAAAGTTTCAGTGAATTGACAACTATCGTCCATACCTTCAGTATTATTTTTGGGACACCGTGACCGTTCATTTGCCAATTCTGTTAGCTTAGATGGGCGTTTTTTATCTTGACGTGTTAAAGGACCAGTTGGAGCGAGGCGGCTTAATTTTTCTCAACCCCCCCCCCCCCCAACCTCTTGAACCACAACAAAACTCAACCGCATGGATGTGCGTTGTATTTGAAGTCATGTACAGAAAAGTCATTTTGGTTCAAGAGGTGGTTTTGCCAAACCAATATTATTTTTTGTTTCATGGGCCCTCCTGTTTGGAAAATTGACAAAATAAAATAAAAATTGATTTTACCCATTTTATTCCCTCCGATAATGGAATTTAGGCCTTTTATTCTCTTCGATGATGAAATTTGGGCATTTTATTCTCTTCGATGATGAAATTTGGGCAATTTTATTTTAAAATCAACTCTCTGATGATAAGAAAACTATGTTAAATCGGGTTATCGAAAGATAGAATTTTTTGTGCGAATAGTAATTGGAATTTGGACATTTACTCAAAATTTCACTTCTCTAAAATGAAAATTGAAATTTGGCCGACAGTTGCAATTTTCATTTTTTGATTTGCGGAAAACAAAAGTAAAAACTTGAACATTCAATTTTTAATTTTTGATTTTAATTTTGCGCAGCAGAATGTTTCCTGGCATAATCATTTATATTGATTTGGCTGGTGAAGCCATACAATCATTTTCATGCACTACATGATCATCTCCCCTGCCCCAAATTTTGGGGAAAATGGCCATCATTAACATGTGAGAATTGTCTCGAAGCTCTCGAATAGTAGAAACTCTTGCGAGACTGATATTGGTCTGTTACCATGATTGACTGGTTCCACTGCCCGTAAGTGCGGGACTACACTATGTTTCAGCCGTCGCATATACTAGGGCTGGTACAGGCTAATGATTTACTGACACGATTTGTGTCAGTGATTATGGAACGTCACAAAGCTTCGTCGTGCGCTGAACGCTGCTTTCCCCCTGAACGCCACCAACTTACTGTAACGTCACAAAGAAAACAGTGCTAATACCTCGACAAACGTCATGAATGGAATACAAGTTACCGATCATATTACGTAAGAGGGCACCGAACAGATTCCACGGTTTCGTACAGAATTGGTCATGGGGAATTTTCTAAATATAGCAGAGTTATTGTAATGAAGCATCGGAATAATGTCCATTTATTTAAATGATGCGGTAAATGTGACCGTTATGTGGTCACAACACGCAAACGTCAATTTTGGAATGGTGTATTTTTTGTCTGCCCATGATGTCGTAAGTCTGAGAGAGGAATTCGTAAGTATGTGGCTCTGTGTAAGTCTGTAGCTCTGGTTGCAGTGTTTTGTTGATGAGATGACACGAGGGAAGTTAGGTTGAAAACGAGCAATTAAAGGTACAGTCATTTGGAACTTTTTTTGATATTATGAGGTGTACTTTATTCAGAATCATTGCAGTTTTTTCCACGAAAAATCAATTTTTTACCTGGTAGCTCCCGAACATGGTCTGCATTTACCCATTTTTCCGTTTTAAGTTAGGCTGGGGGTGGAGATTGCCCAATCTTAATAAATTAAAATCCTATATGCTCCTCGATCGTATGGTCGATACAGGATCTTATATCGCCCGTCTCCGTTCATTTTCTGTGATGTCATGTCATACATATGCAGTGTTGAAAACGAACCAATCACATCAACTTTTAGACAATGGCGTCTCCACTCCCAAAATTTTCCGATTGTCTGTTTTCAACGTGTCAATATAACATTTGAAATGTTCGCATCAGCGTCGCTATAGAAACCGGGTTCTATAGTCGGGTATCGCACGTCGAGAAATCAAATATTCTTTTTTTATTCTTTCCAGGAGATGCTGATTAATGAATATTGTCCATGGTATTTTATTACGATAACAGAGAGCCGGCAAGAATTCCACAGTGACATGTTAACGCTATAATTTTAACTGACAAAGATTCGCACAGCTAGAGCCGCATATCGATGTGTCACCCA
Source organism: Hanleya hanleyi (assembly GCA_036873755.1). NCBI lineage: Eukaryota > Metazoa > Mollusca > Polyplacophora > Lepidopleurida > Hanleyidae > Hanleya > Hanleya hanleyi. Next base: position 30,845 of record JAVTVY010000091.1, read on the forward strand.
CTGCATTGTAATTTGAGGGTACAGAAGGGGTGTACCAGTTGCCATCATGTGTGATCCGAATAAATGGTTAACTCAAAAAACACTGATAGATAGTTTTTTGTTTAGTCTGGAAGTTTCAATCAAGCTTTTACATTCATGGGAGTATTTTAATAGCCTATATTGGAGATAATTTGAAATATCATAACATTAGAATGAAGTTTGGGGAGGTGTAGGACACCATATGGAGTCTCTTGCTTCCCAACAAGATGTCCCCTCATTTTGATAGAGGTACATGTACTAGTCTCAACGCAGGCCGACGATGTAGCCTAATGTCATGAATGTATAGAATGGGCGGCCTCCATGAGAAGTGAGTCGACGTCGTGCCTTCTGGATGAGATACATATGCGCGCTATGCGGCTATTCTTTCACCATGATTTCCATCGATCCACTAACAAATGAAGAGAAAGTAGTCCAAAGAAGTAACCACAAGCTGCGGTTGAACAATGAAAAAGTGCGAAAAATATAGTTTTGTGTTCGTTTGTGGAGCCGATTGGCAGTCATATAGGCGTGTGTAGACTGGCTGGAATCGGCTATAGTCGGCTATGGCTCGGATAACATCGATCAACTCCGAGTCTGTCTTCAGATAATACGGAAGATGGGTTGCGATTGGTCCAGAGTTTGAAGACCCGGATTTAAACAGAACATGAAGAGAGATGGGCAAGTATAAGATCCTGTAGCGACCATACGATCGAGGAGCATATAGGATTTTAATTTATTAAGATTGGGAGATTCCCATGGGAGTTGCATCATACAGATATGTTTCTGACTTTCATTTTTGAGCTGTATAGGAAATTCATAGCACCTCATCGCAGAAAATATATACTCTTGTCATACTCTGGGTATTGTTTTTGTTCCCTGATGAGGTGATCTTTATGTACTATATTGCTTGACAATGACCCCTAAGGAGCGCTCGCGTGGCTCCCCGAACCAAAGGAATGTTGCCGGCCAATCAAATGAGCGAATTCATTGGCGTGTACCTATCTACTCATTCTGTCTCCCGAGGCGGAAATATCCGAGTCTATTTACGCTCGGGTACCGGCAACAGTGTGGCTCGGCACCGTCAAATTTGAAGTGCATGCCTCCTTCTTTTGAAGAAAACTGCAAAACAAGCTTAGTAACAAGGAAGTAAGCTTACATTTATTGAAAATGTTTACTTTTCTGCCGTTTTAATTGGTTGCTCTTATATTTCAAAAAGTTCAAATTTCACGATGTTGTATAGCTCCTATGACGTCACATTGAACGGCTCATCTAAGGTCTAATCACATGATCTGTCAGTTGGTCACATGTTCAACATGGCGCCTACGGTATTCGAGGGTATTTTCTCCGCAAATCCCCTTGATGATGCGAATGCTACAGGGTACCAGTCAATTACCATGACCCACATTACCGCCCTTGAAAAGAATTTCTGGTACCGTAAAAAGACACATTATGTCTGACTCTCAGAACAGATTATCGGAAAAGATAATAAAATAAATAAAGAATAATGGGATGACATTGAATTATAAAAGATGAGATCCCCCATAATGCAACATTTTGGGGAAGCTCCCTAACAGAGCACTTCACAGTTTATAAATTGATCTCGCTGAATTGCTGGTTTTCAACCCATGTACCCGAAAGAAGATATAACAGGATCAAAAAATATTAGAGAAATTGTGCAAATGTCCATATTATGTGCAAGCATGCGCGCTAGCTCTTCCGAATTCACTGTAGTCATTTGAACTCACAGAGTTGTCTCCCTTCGTTGGGGTGTCGAGCCTCCGAGGGTCTGGAGTCAAAAACTGTCAGAAAAGGAACAAAATAAGCGATTTTCCACTCATCCCAGGATGAAAAATTGATTTTTTCTGGGTGAATCATGGGTGATATTTAATAAAGTCCACCTGCTACATCCAAAAAAATTTCAAATGACTGTACATTCAGTTGCTTGTTTTCTGAGAATCTGACATCGCATCAAATCATCACATAAACACAACAACGACAGCTGGTATTTTCAATGGGACACACTTTCAAATTTTCGAAT
>JAVTVY010000092.1:0-33122 GCA_036873755.1 Hanleya hanleyi
TGGAATATAAAGACTTCAAGTCATGCCCATGTACACAAGAAAGCTTTCTCAGTTCAATATGATGCACTTCTCAACCTATCACTAAGGCAATTACTGTAAGTACTGTAAATTTATTAACCATAACAGACGATTTGGGGTCAGTACCTGCCTGTGGAGGATTTGCTGTCCCCGCTATTCATGTTTTTTTCACCCCTTGAGATAGAGGGCTGAAAATTTCCATACGATATATTTGGGTGAAGGTCTACAAGAAAAGGCATTTTTCGGAAGCCATTTTTCGCCTATTTTTTTTTTATTCTCAGGAACCGTTCTGAGCAGAAATTTGCAGTCACAAGAGCAAATTCAAGATGGTGGCCACCTGGGGTACCAGAAAAATGATGTTTTCGTCATTTCTCTTAAAAATTTATTTCTGCTTTCCGCAATGAAAATTGGACAAGAGCTATTTTATTTAACATTACATCAATATTTACTAATTTATCACACCGTTTTTGTGGAGAAATTGCATAGATGAATAACTCGAAAAATCTGACCGAAATATCGACCAAAAAATGCTGTTTTTGAAAATCACGTCACGGTAAGATCATCAAAGCGGCCATCTTGGATTTTTTTACATTTTCTGGTAGAGGTTGACCAAAGGGTATAGTTTGTTAAGTTTCAGCCCCCTATCTCAAGAGGTAAGAAAAATAATTAGGGAGGGGGGGGGGGGGGGGAGCGAAATGACCCCTCCCCAAGCCTGGACTGGTCCCAAGAAGCTCAGGCAAGATAGGGGTGAAGCAGTCTCTGCTTCGACTGATGAAGTTGCGCAGAAAATTATAGGCAGTGAGGAATTATTTCAAAATCGTAGTTCACAGGTCACGAGTTTTGACCACATCAGTCAACTAAACCCACTTTTTGTCGGGTTTACCTAGGGTAAACCCTACTCTGTTATCACTTTTCAGTTTTGTCCTTAATTCTTCTGCACATGCATAATTCTTTATGAATGCTGTAAGGCCATCAAATGAGAACACTCTCCGGACAGTTTTTATCTCCTGCTCGGAGACTGTTCTCATTTGATGCCCTTACAGCATTCATAAAGAAATACCTTTCTTCTGTCTGACAGTCATATACACATTTGCGATGCACGGTAGCTTGTGCATTGAACGTGATAATTGGGACATTATGGCAGTAAATTTTATCTTTCCAATTTCTTTTAAAATTTGCCTTTCCACTCTATTTTATCCGGTATCATTTGTTACGGCGGTAAGGATAGTCATTCTCCACGGTCCATCAACAACCGATCCATACATGGAACTTTTGTTGTAAGATCACAAAGTTGGTATTCGCTTTGGATAGGGAATCGTCCTCAATGTGTTTTGATACACACAACTGGCGGAGGCTATTTTTTTTCTAAAAATTGCCAAATTGGCAACATACAGTCTACATACTGAATTACCAGATAAAGAATAATCAAGGCTCACAGATAAACACAACCAGACTTACAGTGGTTCAAACCTGCTGTATTGGCGGCGTAACCACAATATCGCGGGTTTTTATGGATTGAAAAATTATGTATGTGTATCCACATTTTAAAAATCACCGAAAACAATGAATTTCCAAGTTGTGGATACACATGCTACATAGGTGATGATTTACATTTTTACTTCCACCTTACTATATTAATTATCGGCATGCGAACTGAATAACATTGCAGCAAAACTCTGGTATAAATTTTGGCGAAAGTTTTTTTTCCGTGTCTGACGTGTCTTCTTCGTCGATCTTTATCAATAAAACGAAATAAGAACGACTGATAGTTTTGCACATAACATATCTGATTATGGTTACAAAGAATCAAAACCTGGCGTGTTTTTGTTTTGCTGGTATTGATGGGAAAGAGATAAGATATCTAGATTCCGTCGTACGATCAACTTTCATCCAAAATCTGAATTTCCCTGAATACAAGAAATCGTAAATTTGATTGGCTGAACAGCACATATTGGCTCCGCCCACTTGTTATTCAACCAATCAGCACACTTTTTACACGACATCCGAATTCAATGAAACTGTAAACAAGATCGGCTCGTTTTCTAGATTTATATAGTTTTTAAAAAAATAACTCGGCATTTCTGTGAAACCGTGATTATTTAGCATTTAAAATAACACGGTGAGTATGAAAGTATCTTGTTTTATAGCCAAGAGTTGTCAGAAAAAAAGATCATTGAGTAGAAGAATGGTGAATTTTCTGAACTTGTCGGCGATTGCGATGTTTGAAGATTTCGTGTCTGGATGTACTTTTAGTGGATTCATTTTCTCACAGATCTAATAAGTATGGAAATTATATCAATTTGGATACATCGCCTATATAGGATGTGTATCTACATTGTGGATACAGCTCTTATATAGGATGTGTATAGGATGTGTATCCACGTGTTATGCTCTAAAATAATGCGGATACACATCCTATATAGAGTTGTATCCATAAAACCCGGTATATTGTGGTTACGGCTTATTTTGCACTTTTCGGTGCATTTACAGTCGACATTTTCTCGTTGCAAAATTATGACACTTTCAACCAAAATCATATTTAGACTGAATATTTCAGAATTATTTGTTGTTCAAAATAGCAAAAATTGTTTTTTGTTAAAGGTGTTCCAGTTTTGTAACAAAGGAGAATCTGCATAGAAAAGTGCATAAAAATACGAAAATAAGCCAAAGTACCAACTTTGGTGCGCCATAAATCCGTGTTCGTGCATCTGCAGCCCTCCATTATTTCGTGTCCTATAATTTAGCACGTAGGCTGTAAAAAATGGTCCATTTCATACCCTTTTGATAAAACTGAAAGTTTGGCACTACAAACCAAACAGCTTGAGGTCGATTCCCAATGTAAAGCGAAAACCACCTTTCCTCTCTTAAATGATCACAAATATGGGACTAATAAACCCCTCTGATGCAAGTTAACCCGACATCAGAACTTAAGTACTTTGATTTGTTTCTGGCAATGCGGTGACGACGCGGCATCATTTCCACACACTACCACACTCAACATAGCATTATAGATACATTTAGAGCCCGTAGTGATGATCATTGGGGATAACTTCGTTGAAAATATTTCGAAAGAAAGGTATAACGCGCATGGTTAATAAGGACGACGCGCGCACCAGAAACTAGAAAGATTGTTTGGCCTATTGATTTTTTTGTTTTCACTAATTCTTTCAAACAGCTCGTGAATACAGGTATGATATTTCTAACAATGATTTTTACTATTGTTTCAGCGAGTTCCCGCCAATATGTACCAACTCTGCCGCCGATACAGAGAAACCCATACACGGGTAGCATAGAGGAAATTCCGGCTGAAGGCGATGAATATTTGGCCCTGACTGGAGATACCTCATCCATCCCCCGCGACACACAGTCGAACCAACCTGGACTTTCTGAACGGCGAAATTCGAATACTCGACCGGATGTAGATCCGCCCCCATACCACACAATTGTACCGCGGACCTCACAGTTAGCAGTAACAGTACCGGATGATGGCCTACCAACATACGACGAAGCTGCTCAATTAGAAAGCTCGACTTTGATTTGATAGTGGTCTTTGCTTTTGATAACTGGATACACTTAAGACAGAAACAAATAAAACTTCATCTGATATATGTGATATATTCGACCTCAAAAACTTGATCCCACATGTTTTGTAAAGGATTGTCTCCATTCCCTTGTCGGTTACATTTTGACAATTTAACGATGGTGGCTAAGAAAATGTAAGAAAAAAACAGACTAAAGTTTTGCGAGATAATGATGTGATGATGGAAAGAGACTTTGTTAGAGGTGTTTTTTGGGTACCCGGGTCTAGTAAATACGAGAGAGTTATTTCGAACTTGAGGCCGATTTTGCGGTCCTGGTTGGTAAATATATGAAAGGGCACGCATTGAAGCAGCATGAAATTAACAAGAAAGTATCATAAGAGATTGTTTGACCACGATTGATTTGTGATGTAATTTCGTTACTAGATATGTTGTGCCCTGTGGAGCTTCCGGGGATTGACCTGGGATGTCGTTGAGCACGCCGCAAGTCATGGTAAGAATAGGCCTCAGCTCCTCGGACAGCTTGTCGTAAGAGGCGACTAACTGAGACACCCGTGGGGTTCCCGGGTGTGAAAAGGAATAAGACCCAACGCCGTGATATGACTTAAATATAGTTGAAAGCGACGTTAAATCGTATTCACTCACTCACTCGACGTAATGCTGATAAGTCGCCCCACCCTATGTATGAAGTCTGTAAACTGTTATTGTAGTTTTAAGTGATTGATATAAAATGGATGACAGGTACAGCTCCACGATTCAAAAGATAGAAGAGGTTTTCAGGAGTTTTAATCCTGCAAACTTTAACAATAATCTAACCACAATTCCCTTCGACGTATTTATTCGATGACAGTAGTGACGTATAATGGGTTCATGACAGTAGTGACGTATAATGGGTTCACGACAGTAGTGACGTATAATGGGTTCACGACAAGATCTCTCAGATGTTTTAGATGTTCTTGCCCCTTTGAAAATGAAATCCCTTAATAAACCTATTACATTTATGAACAGAAACCTCTAAGGTAACCATAGGAAAAAATGTTCAAATGTTAAGTGGAGACAAATTGTAACTGGGAAGGTATAGAAAACAAAGGAACTATTGCTCTAAGCTCAGGAGGCAGTCAATAGGTACTTATTGTAACCGAGAGTTGTGCTGCGGGCCTCCAGCTCGAAGATTTGTGGCCCACCATCAAGCCACTGATATCCAATATATGCGTATCGACATACTGTGCTACTATTCTTGTTGAAGACGATTTGATAATATCCGATCAATGAAATGCGTGCAACATTTTCAACAAGTATTTTGTGAACGTTGCGAGATATGTTGAAGTTCCAACCGAAAACAACAGCCATGTATGCTGTAATCCCAGCATTGAGAGTATCACAACCTCTACTCTTAGTCCAAACATTTTTACATTTACATTGGATTTCAACCCAGTATCTGAAAATATTATAGGAAAGCTATGCACCATATTGGTGCAAAAATGGCCACGGGTGCTGACAATGTACCTATAAAACTGTAAAGCGGGAAATGATGCGTTGATGCAACTCATTACTTGTAACAAATGTCTTTCTAGTTCAACTGAAACTCGCCCAAGCTGTCCCGGTTTTCAAGAATAGATGATCACTCGACGAAAGAAAACTATAGGCCCAACATCATTCTCCCTTGTATATGAAAAATATATGAACGTATCATTGGTCACCAAAGGTCGAATAACTTTGAACGTCTTTCTTGTCGAATGCTTTTGTCTGCTTTCCCTATGGTTTGATATTGAAGAACTTTACTGCTTATATGGCCTTTCCGAAAACGCTCTTTGTCTGATCAGGAGTTATCTCAGTTACCATGAGCAGAGAATTAAACTAGGCTCAAACTGGTTCCTGAGAAGATATACATACAGGAGTTCGCCAGGGATCCATACTGGGACCTTTACTATTCGATGTTTTTATTCATGATAATTTTTACTTTTTGCCAGGGTCCAAACTGTATAAGTGTGCAGATAAATACCCTATCCCGAGAAAAGTACATGTGTGGAAAAGTCTTCCCAAACACATGAAGGGTGTCACTCTTTATTGTTATCGGTGGCCGAGTAGTTTAAGGCGCTTCGCTGGTGAGCGCTAGCCTCACACCGTTGAACTGGCAGGCGTTCGAGCCCAGCTGGCCCACGTGTGAAAGTTTATCAGTTATTTGCCGACGGGCAGTGGTTCTCTCAGGGTACTCCGGCTTCCGCCACCAACCAAACTGATTGTCACCATATGAGTTAAACAACATTGTGTGTGACAAGCCTATGTTTATGTATACTATGATTGTCTTTTTGAATTAGGTGCTAATACTGTTATATGGAAAATGGAATAGGTCTTTGGATTATGGACGCGGATATTCTCTAATGGACGACGGCTGGATTATGAATGACGGACTAGACGCTTGTAATTAAGCCATTCCTTCTCCCTAATTATGAATTTCGAGGACTGCTTCGCATCTGGAGTGGCGAAAGTGGCGGCTACACTTCTCGTCGATAAATTCACATGATTTTTAATAGTTTTACCTTTGAAGCTAGTTTTTATATATACCGACGTGTTCAAACAATATTGGCCAAACCAGAAGTAACCTCATCAAAACCGAACAGTAGAGGCCATCATACGTTGAATGGTATACGCCTTACCATATTTGATGTTTCGATATAAACGATCCGCTAGGAATGATGGCCAACGTGGGAAATCCCCGACGCGGAAATCTCGAACGTCGCAGACATATCGGCATGAGATTGCCAGGACACGGCACGGCGCGAAGAGAACATTTCCCAAAACATACAACATTAGAACAACCATTATGCCTGAAACAAGATCACATTTTGGGCTCCATGAAGCAACCAGAGACTATTGACTCATCTGAAAGAAACGAGCAGTCGGCCATAAGAACGTTTTACAGCACTAGGTTCTCACTCCTTATTTTCGACCCATCACACTAGGTTTGAAATTTAGTATCCCCTCCTACAGTTTGACTATGATGTTACATTGCTAACCATTCCAGGTGAGGAACTAATTAGACAGGGATTCTCAAAACAGAAAACAACGGTCAAAATATTTAGTACCATTCCACACAGTCTTTCTGGTATTTGGTTAGATGCACTCATTGCAAACTATAACTATGGAGTATGTGGAGTATGTACAGAACCATACTCCATGGTATGTGGCGACTTTTTGGGAGGTAGGATAGGGTCGCCACTCGAGATTTTACAAGGCCAGTGTTTGCATGTTGAGAGATAGGATAAAGTCGCCACTCGCCAGGCATGGGGGGTTACTCCGCCGCGTGGCCAGTGACGATTTACCTAATTCCCGAGGCAAGCCTGGCCCAAATAAAAAAAAAGCATACAAAACGGACGTCTGCAGGTGTCCGTATTGAATCTGAAAAGGAATCTGTTTTTTTAGGGGCATCGTCGCCGAGGAAGACAGTAAGTACGTGCCTCATGGAGGAGATAGAATACTGAGGGCTTGACATTTCATGAAACATTTCAATCTGTCATCACACTGGGGAACTTGTTCTCATCTGAAGCCCGCTTGCCACATATGATTTTTTGCATCTACATCAACCCGCCGGTCAAATGACCAAGGCGAGCGTTTCAAATCAACACCCTGCATGATCCATGTGGACCCATTACGGCCAACATAGATTCATTTCACTGGGCATAAACTCCGTTTATCTGCATTTTCGTCTGTTTTTTTTTAAATCCTATTATTGCATCCACCCACCACTCAGTGACCAAAAGTTACCTCGTACCGGGAATTATCTCGCACCGAATGTTACTTCTCCAAGTTGTCATGGATACACTGAAAGGTCGACGGTCATAAAATCGTCATTTACAACCCGCACAGCCACCAAGTAATCTGATTCGAACGGTCAAACTATCTAACCCAGGTTGAGACCTTCAAACAACATGTGGAACGAAGGTCTATAGGAATGCTTCCTTCGGCACCTCACATTCAGATCCGAGAATGCGGTGGATTCTTAGACGTAGCTTGAGTATCTCAGCCGCGCTTTTATTGCAGCTGTTCATGTGGAGACTATGAAGTATCAACACGGCCTTAGAGGGTAGTCTCGTCATCTAGGCATACGTCAGATGACCACGTTATAATCCAATATGACGTCCAGATCCTTCGAGGGACTGTCTATCACCGGAGATTCCCGAGATTTGACAGGACATCATAACATCCAAACTCTGAACAGCGCATGTCAGCTGAAGGACTTCCGTCTTAGCTTTGTACACTGTCCGCAACTGAAATATCCATAACACGCTCTCAGTTTCTTCTGTCCTGTGATAACATCATGTTTTATATAAAAAAAATCCGAAAATCAATTCATTAGTAACTTACGCTGGTTTCACTACTAACGAGTTTATAGTATAGATTTATTTTACGTTTTTGATGAATACATTTCGCGTATGGAACTGCGATGTAATGGATGCTATTGCTGTGTCAGGGTGACAGCTTGTCATTTGGTCGTATGTCGATTATCTGTAGCTTCCTCATTGAAAGTAATCAACTCCCGGCGCGTTTTCCAATTAATTGTTCTAAATACGCTAAAGGTACATGTTGTCATGATACACTTCCTGTCATTTCAGGCTAGTGTACAAACAATGCACCTGTTGCTTGTCGTTCGATATCCTCTCCCCTGAATCGCTCTATTATTTGGAAAGTCCCCTTTTCTAATCGGCAATTGACCAATAGAAATGTTAATTTTCGCAAGCAGGTTGCACAACATCCAGTAATGAATTGTCCATTATGAAAGCAGAAATCAGCCAATCATATGGCTTTATAATCTGTCTGGTTCCATGCTGCTTCAAAGATTTCTTCTTTGAAGTCGCAGGAACGCAACTTGGCTGATAGTACTTAGTTGGTTCGTCGCGCGCGACATAGCTGAAATATTGTTGAAAGCGAAAGCGAGTGAAATTCTATTCGCTCACTACCATTATACATGTCATATGTCATTCACTGCCATTTGAAGAATAGCTAGCCAAATATCATCCAATGTGTGCTGCATATATGCATTTCATTCAAACTAGGCTTATTTCCTGCAAAACAGAAGGATAGCTATAGCTTAATCTTTAGCAACGGCGCACTGTAAATTCATCTAATGGTGAAAGAATGTGAACTATATTATGCTACTTTCATGAGGACATGCAGGTCGATTTTGAACAGAACTGGGTCCCATAAATGTTGTGAGAAAAGCTCGAATAAACAGTACAGGCAACTGGCCCGTATGAATTCCCTCAAACACCAGTCGATGTGTGTGTGTGTCATGTAGGCCTAGTCGTATACGTTATACTCTACATAGGTCGTCTGCTTCACCTTGCAAACTCTCGTCTGCCTTTGTGAATCCAGGTGAATTCATATTACACTAATCCGAGTTACCTACAGAAAGCGAGTGTCCGCCTTTACATACACACAGACCACTATAAAGCCCTGTTCGCCTGCTATTGTGATTAGAGAAATGTAGGCCAACACAGCTTTCTACATACCAGCCTGAATTCGATCAATGGATTCACAAATAAGACGACGCTTTTATATATATTCAAGGCAGAGGTATAACTGTCGTTTGACAGTATCGATGAATATATACATATCGTCTCATTTTTACGACAAAAAAGCAGGTAAGCTTGGCAAACAACTGTCTACAGTTCTGCAAACGTCTGTTTGTTGTCATCAATGAAGGGATGTTTACTGAAGCCCGATTTCCCTGGTCTGAAGGTAGGACCATACCTTAACTAGAGCAGACATGGCACGGCCTCTTATTTTCTCCATACGAACGTTTCACATAATGGACAGGCAGGTTGAAATCGACTGATTGGTAGATCATGCCTGCATTGTAACCTTGGTGTCTGAGTAGCTTCTATGGGCGTGACCACGGTTGTAAGCCAAAGCGCGCTCTGTGAGTTTGCTGCATTCTCGATGTCAGAGACCCGCTCTACAAGATAAAATTCTCTTTGGTCGCCTTCCTAATTCAGCGTTTTCTTCCTGTAAAAGGATTTTTGCGAAACACTTCCAAGGGAAAAGCCTTCTGCAACTTTGATAGCGATAATGAAGCAAATTTACCTGCCCACACGGGACAGTGAATCTGCTTTATACTATATAATAGCGAGATATCGGTAATTTGCATTTCAAACGGGGCCTAGCCCAAAAATAGATGACCCAAGGCTATTCTGTGGATATAAACCTCTATTATTGCTCAGATTCTGACGTTTCCTTGGCGATACTTCCAACTTTCCCAGCTTTGAGAATGTTGAATCTCCACCGGAATGTCAATACCTGAGTAATAATAGAAGATGACATCCACAAAGTAGCCTTGTGTTATATACGCTGAATTTTATATGCTATCAGAGATTAAACAAAATAGAAGAGATTGTAAACATGGATACCGATACTATAGCAACGACACGCTGTAAATTTGTAAATTCTTTGTTTATAGAGTTGCTTGAATTTCTCATTAAAAATATCTATGTGAAATTTGGCAAGACAATATATCAACAGCATATAGGTATTCCAATGGGTACTAATTGTGCACCCCTATTGGCTGACCTATATCTGTTCTCTTATGAATATGACTATATGCAGGCGCTTTCAAAACCGATCCATTCAAAGCCCGTTCCTTCTCATTCACCAAACGCTATATAGACGATCTTCTCGCTGTGGATAATCGCTATATAAATGACGCAGTGAAGGATATATATCCACCTTCACTGGATTTGAAGGAAACTACAGATAACCCTACAGGCACATCGTATTTAGACCTATATCTCTATAAAAATGAAGCGGACCTTCTCTCTCGTCGACTGTATGACAAAAGAGATGATTACAATTTCGACATCGTAAGCTATCCCTTTCTGGACAGTAATATTCCAGTGGGACCTGCATATGGCGTATACATATCACGCCTAGTAGCATTTGCTAGATCCTGTGTTAAATGTGACGATTTTAATCAACGTCACAAAACATTATTGCAGAAACTTATAAAACAGGGATACACCACCAAGCGCCTCCACTCAAAGTTTCTCAAATTTGGCGATACATATCGCATGCTGATAGCAAAATACGAGCGTAGCGTGCAAGATCTATGGCGTTACGTTTCGTAACTTCTGTCTAATCCCGCTTAACCCGGGGCTAGGGGCCGTATGAACCCATGTACTTCAAGATCCTCATGGTACTCATATGAACAGTCACAATCAAAGCGTGACTGAGATACATCATTCTTTAGATGACGACTTTACAACGAATATTATGGATTAAGAATACTGATCAGCGATACGGATTTGATATTTTTGGAACATCATGATGTCTAGCCGGCATCATTGAAAACTGTTGACCGCTTCTCTCTTGCAGGAAACAAGCCTATGATTATGTATACTATGACTGTCTTTTTGGATTTGGTGCTAATACTGTTATATGGAATATGGAATAGGTCTTTGGATTATGGACGCGGATATTCTCTAATGGACGACGGCTGAATTATGAATGACGGACCAAACGCTTGTAATTTATATGACTATCAAAGACATTACACAAAACAGAAGAGGTTGCCAACATCGATATCGATTCAGTCACACGTTGTGTGATGTTTCGGAAATATCTTTAAGCCAAAATGCATCAGAGTGTCAGATCTTAGGAGCGGCTCAGGTAGATCTTCTTTTATGTAAAAGGACCACCTCATGTTTGTCTATCCGTCTGTAATACAGATCGTCTCCTCAAATATTATAAACTGTACTATATTTGATATTTTCTCTGGTTCTTTTACAATGCGGGGTGCAAATGACTCCATTATGTTTCAATAGTTCACAGTTCTACGGTATTATAGGTCGGGATCTTTATATATCAAATGGAATATCTATAGCATACATAGTATTCCTGTTTACATATAGTTTGATATAACATCAAGTTTGATGGTGATCTAGTCCGTAAATTTGACATGTTAGTGTTGAATGTATTTTACTACTTCTACATGACCGATTTGTACAATAAACTGAATTGAATTGCATTATCATATTCCCCGGAAAAAGTGCTTAAGCCAATCTTATATTGGGATAAAATGTTGAATGATTAACTCGACCAGACAGTTGGTTTTCATGTGGACCATGTCACTGTTCATCAAGGACACAGAAAGGAGTCCGATGTGTGTCTGATATCCGTATGTTAAAGCTCAATGGCAACGCTCAATTAATCGGATATACCATCCCATGATTGTTTGGCTCATTAATTACCTCAGATACTATTGATGCATGCTGTAATCTTGACTCCAATCCTATTGTACCACGAGCGGCTATATGTTCATGGAAATATATAACAGGTCTGACGTCTCTTTCAGCCCAAAGATGTTCTTTGTGAAGGATATCACCTGACGGCACTCTTATTGCTGAAGGCATCAATATGATCATCCGCACTGGACCCCACCCACTGATGGCTTATCTGTCTACAATTCTTCTTCTCGGCGATGTTATAGCGGCACAAAGAGCAATGAAGCCAGGTAAATATCAACTTGGCCGGAATATAATCATCATCAGAATATAGGTACTCCAAATTATATAAATTTAAACCTCTCCAATCGTAGCCACCTACAAGCTAACCTCTCCAATCGTACCCACCTACATGCTAACCTCTCCAATTGTAGCCACCTACATGCTAACCTCTCCAATCGTACCCACCTACAAGCTAACCTCTCCAATCGTACCCACCTACAAGCTAACCTCTCCAATCATAGCCACCTACATGCTAACCTCTCCAATAGTAGCTACCTACAAGCTAACCTCTCCAATCGTAGCCACCTACATGCTAACTTCTCCAATAGTAGCTACCTACATGCTAACCTCTCCAATAGTAGCTACCTACAAGATAACCTCTCCAATCGTAGCTACCTACAAGCTAATCTCTCCAATCGTAGCTACCTACAAGCTAATCTCTCCAATCGTACCCACCTACGTGCTAACCTCTCCAATCGTACCCACCTACAAGCTAACCTCTCCAATCGTACCCACCTACAAGCTAACCTCTCCAATCGTAGCCACCTACATGCTAATCTCTCCAATAGTAGCTACCTACAAGCTAACCTCTCCAATCGTAGCCACCTACATGCCAATCTCTCCAATAGTAGCTACCTACAAGCTAACCTCTCCAATCGTAGCCACCTACAAGCTAACCTCTCCAATCGTACCCACCTACAAGCTAACCTTTCCAATAGTAGCTACCTACATGCTAACCTCTCCAATCGTAGCCACCTACAAGCTAACCTCTCCAATCGTAGCCACCTACAAGCTAACCTCTCCAATCGTAGGCACCTACAAGCTAATCTCCCCAATAGTAGCTACCTACATGCTAACCTCTCCAATCTTAGTCACCTATATGATAAACTGTCATATCAACGTCATCTCAAGCTTGTGTCGCCACACAAGTAGATCCTTACGCCCCCTGTCTCGCGTAGTTATGTTGTTTGAGACCATATAATCTGCTGAATTAAAGAACAGAATATGTTACGTAGTTTGCCGATCACATGTTTTGTTTGGACTCGAATGTGTTTTAAAGTGAAAGATATAGAGTATCTTACACGAGTGGCTATTCAATATGAAAGTTATGACACGAGTTGAGTAAGTTTTATATGTTGCGAGCTTTAGCGAGCAACATATAATACTTACTCAACGAGTGTCATAACTTTCATATTAAATAGCCCCGAGTATAAGATTCTGTTTATCACATAACTGATTTTAAGTAAATTATAAACGCAATAATTCGAAATATTTTATCATCGAATCTATCTCAAAATTTTCTTTCTTGTTTCTTCTCGACGAAAAAAACGTTCGCGGCTCAGGCGAATCACAGCCTCACAAGTTACTGCACGCTAAGCCGACATAGTTCCAAAACGCAACAGAGTTTGAGCACCTCCCTTTTAAGGCTGTACAGTTTCCACAGCATTTCAAAATATCGTAGATCATTTCACAACAGAATGCAGTAAGTGTAACTTGTTAATTAGCTGTTCTTCATACATTATTTATTTTGGATCATGTCATGCCACAAGTTACACTCGTGCAACCTCCCCACAGCGCATGCTCCATTTCGCAGGCTCCATTACCATCCCTGCCACCAATAGCGGAAGTTGACCTTTACTACGTTGCTATGACGTACAGGGGAAACCAACCAACGCACGGTTCAGTTTGAATCCGGCCGAACAACTCCTTCAGTGTTGCACATGAGCGAACTACTTTTCATATGCTCTGTCCAGATAAACAGGGAAAATTATCTCCAGATAATTCTTCTTAACGCTAGGTCAACAGAGGTATTATGCAGAATTGAAAAGTAATCGAAATGTTCGGTAAACATCTATTTTATTATATATGATGTCACTTCCGGCGATGTGCGCGAAGGCCCCGAATCCGGTCCAAAAATCTAACTGGTGGCTGGGGTGTTATTAGACCCCCAGCGAGGTGGTTGACACTCGTGTTCGCTGCATGTCATCATGCGCGCGACATGTTGACGAGTTCCCAGCGACGTGACGACAAGCTAGGCTGACAAGATCATTACGTAATCCGTTTGAAGTCTGTAATCATCCAGATCTATTGCAAGAAATAAGCAAACATCGAGAAGATTCCATGTAGATATATTACAGAAGAATAAACAAACGTTTACTTTCGAGATCTGACGGGATACGGTACCCAAAATGGCGGCCTAGCTCGATTCGCCAAACAACAATGACAGACTACGGTACGTGAGTACGGCCGTACTTTATACAAAATGTGAAGCTCAAAACTGTCGAAATAATGTATTGCCGATCATTGCTGCTTGTATGGCTATCGACAATTATAGTATGCAGGTCGATGCATGTATCTGGATAAAATGATCGTCTTCTATGTTGTTGTTGCACTTGTAAACATAGTATTTCGTAGTAAAATGTTATCAATGGGAAAAATAGTTGAATGACGTCACCACCAAGCGTAGTAATATATTTTCTCACGCTACATGTACTATCCAATCAGCTTGTTTGAAAGTGTTATGTCACTAGTTACATACGATATTTACGTCATGGCATTATGTCACTGAATAACAACACAGTTATGTGATAAACTGTTTTACTGCCAAACTTTTCAGTTTCGATGCTCGAATCCTGTGGCAAACGGATACAGGTAAGCAATTTTGAGGGATATAGACTGAATATACTTGGGGCGAAAATGGCGGACTCGTGGACTGAATGTGAGGTGAAGTTCTTTGGCAAAGCTGGAACATCTTTATTTTATCGGACGAAGAATGTAGAGATCAACACGGAGCTAGTGTCGGTGTTTATCCAGACAATATCCGACGAGGCATCTTATACCACCAGGGTGAGTTCTCAAGGAGAGTTTATTAACAAAGTGGTCGAATTATGTATCAATGATATGTTATAACGACCAATTGAAATGGAAATCACATCAGTTATATATTAAATAAGGTATCAAGAAATACAAGATTTAATAATTTCATAAAAAAAACACGATCAATAGTATACATATTATACTATTCAATGATATGTCCTGACTTGACCTACTGCAGTAATCTATGGGATAGGTTACAACACATATAAGGGAAGTGGGAAGAGGTGCCGACATACTGACAGAGCCACATGACTTCACAGTATAGTCTTCTGGTTAACCTATTCTAAAGCACACACCAAGAATCTAGCGATTCGTGATATGTGTTGTATCTCAGGTACGCTTTCATTGTACCTGTTCATGTGGCAACTTGGATGACATGACCACACGGCCCCTAGCACCGGCATAAGCGGTATTAGATACAAATCTAGAGAGCTATGATAGAAATGCTCTGACAACTCGTATATTGGTAATCGGTGAGCTGTGTCGCTATGACAACTCGTACACTGGGTATTGGTGAGCTGTATCGTCGTCAGATGAAAATGACGGCATTTAACACAAAAGACTAGTCTGTAAGGCCCGGTGTCGACCCAGCATCAACTTCCCACTGCCTATCACTCAATTGATTCCCATATTTTCGCTCCAGTAACGTGACATAAGGGCAAAACTCTATCAAAAAAGTTGACCAATTTGACCACACTGGACCATTATTCAGTAATTGAAAATATTACAACTTAACAAGGTAAATCTTTCTTCCGATCTTTTGAAGGCCCATAAATTAATCCACTATCCTGATCTATTGCCAGTAAGATTTTAGGCTTACTCCACGAGACAGCTCGATACACACCACCATCAAGCTAGAGGATAACAATCCAAACTATACAGGACATTACATATGTCCAACTTACCATTTTATATTCTTAAGACTACAGGACATCTGAAGTAGAAGAAACCGCCTCCAACTATCAAAATAATTAAATCGACTTCATTATACAAGTTAAATCTCAAATATCTGAAATCTGACATGTTTCACAAACAGTTCAGGGATAAATATATATATGCATATAATATTAGACATGTTAGATTTATTATTTTCCATTTCACCTGTGTATTTTCTTTTGTAAGTACTTTACAGTACTCAGGGATGGAACAAGCTCCCAGGGGTTCATTTTCGCCAATCTCTTCAATTTATGGTTAAATTATTCATGTACAATCTCCTCGTTGTGTTATTCTATTATCTAACCCATTGATTAATTATTATTAATTCAAATCATTGTTCAATAAAATCCAATTCAATTCGGACAATCAGGATATCAAGACAGTAATTTTGCATTTTTTAAAGAAACAAATCCCACTTTAAAAAGGGATATTTATAACAGACTGTGGAGTTTCCTCTCAACAACCTACATGATATAAGATAATTTCAACAAGACGAAGTGTCTCAAATTTATAATTTTTTGTGAGGTTGTCATACTTAAAAGTGTGTTACTTTTTTGTGTAGTTCAGTAATTTGAAGAAAATTTGTCAAATTACTAAACAATACCCTTAAAGTTCAATATTTTCAAAACTTTTAATTTACAAAAAAAAACAGATAGAGATTTTGACTATAGTCTGTATCTACAGGCACGCTGAATACTTTTCGGGAAAACACAGTTTTTATGGGAAAACCGATACAAAAATTCAGTGCAAGAAATCAACAATTTAATGTTCACTACTGCAAATATGGCTTTAGTCGAATCGTGTTCTGATTTGCAGTTGCTCTCTCTCTCATTTATGTATATAACAAAAATTGTCACTCTAACATTAGGCCTACGTGACTGCGTGATCGAATCGAGGAAATTAGAAGCCAACCGTATTCTCGCAGACTGGTTAAACCTTGACAAAATCACAAGTTATCTGATACGATCCTCGACATTGTTACCAATACTCGTGCTAATGCAAAGCAAATACCAAGAGCTACCAGTGTGCGAGGAAGTGAATTAATTTTAGTTCCTACAGACATAGTACAGCTCCAAATAATACAGCATTGTTACGGGTCGCCACATTTTTGGGCATGAGTGGATGTCGATTACCAAAATTTGGATGAAAAGGTCACCAGTAAAGGTCATTGACCACTAGCGACTCACTGAGACACGAACAACTAGTACATTTCGTTTTCTTGGCGTAGTCCATAGTGCCAATTCGGCCCTCCATCTAATTAGGATCTCCATGTTTACGTCCTGACGAAAAGATCTTTCATATCGGTTAGACGACATTGATTTTCCCAGCAGTAAATTGCAATGTTACAATTTTAATCTATTGCGTTTCTGAAATATTTGGAATCAGTATAACATTGGTTTTCATCCTCCAGCTTTGGAAAATATACTTCGTGTTTTAACTGAAATTACAGGACGTACTCGATTATAGATGGCTGGACGACAAGGGTAAATTTAAACTGAACAGGACTGAATCTGGGGGCTACGGCACAATTATTAAGCTGAGAAAAAGTTTTGGGCGGAGTAAGGATTTCTCGGTGACAATAGAGATTTTCGGGAATGGTAAGTTGCCATTTCTCTCTCTTTTCTGGTCGGTCGTTTGTTAGATGTGAATTGGCGAGACCTCGTTCATGTAGCTCTAGGACGCGAAAACATGGAGCATGGAATTGACTTATAACAAGTGGCTACTATTATGATATATATATATTTTTTTTATTTTTTCATGATGACTTGCTTCAGTCGATATACTATTATGATGACTTGCTTCAGTCGATATTCTGTTATGGAATTATTCTCACTCAGCCTGAAACCAAATGGATGTATTTAATTTCATTGTTGAATGCGACGTTAAACCTTAATTTCCTCTCTCTCTCCCTTTAATTTCAATTTTTCAATAACAAGCCTTCTGCAACTGTTGAAGGATGAATGGGAATAACTCAAGAAAATAGACTACCAGAAATTAAGTAACTCTTAAGTTGCAGTCATTGTGCCAATGAATTTCTCTTCCTCTCCACAGAATACAATAAAACAGTCGATCCTGGATCTGGGGAGGAGCGTGCGGGTATAATATTGGGTACTCTGGCAGGAATCGTTGTTCTTATCTGCATTATCTATATGCTACCGCGATTCCGCCGTGAATGCAACAGAGAAACACATCGAGTGGTACGGGATTGTCAAGCACAGGAACCATCACGGATGAACACAGACCACAATAACGTTTCTCCCCCTACAGGTAGAGTACGTAACACGAGTAGTGGGGTTGGAGTGTATTGAATCAGACTGATAAAGTACGAGTGGAGGAATTGGTTGTGCGGTACTTCTGGGGTTTGGATTAGATCTGGTGGGGACGAGTTGTATAAGAATGCGGGGGAGATATTGGGCTTGGGGTAAATCTGGGGTTTGTGCGATGTAGATACGCCATTTTTAAGCACGTGTATTTTCCAAAAGATCTAGCGTGCAAGATCTATGGCGTTACGTTTCGTAACTTGTGTCTAATTCCGCTTAACCCGGGGCTAAGGGCCGTATGAACCCATGTGCTTCAAGATCCTCATGATACTCATATGAACAGCCACAATCAAAGCGTGACTGAGATACATCATTCTTTAGATGACGACTTTACAAAAAATATTATGGATTAAGAATACTGATCAGCGATACGGATTTGATATTTTTGGAACATCAGGATGTCTTGCCGGCATCATTGAAAACTGTTGACCGCTTCTCTCTTGCAGGAAACAAGCCTATGTTTATGTTTACTATGATTGTGTTTTTGAATTTGGTGCTAATACTGTTGTATGGAATAGGTCTTTGGGTTATGGACGCGGATATCCTCTAATGGACGACGGCTGAATTATGAATAACGGACCAGACGCTTGAAATTCATGTCATAAAACCCTTTATAATTCTAAAGGCTCAATATTTCTCACAGAGACCTGGATCGTACAACAACAACAAGGACAGACACTGTGACATCTACTAAACACCGGTTCGATTAAAAATACCGACGGAAAATGCAAGCATTGTTTGAGAAATTCTACTTCTCTCGGTATATTTAATATGTTTGGCACACATCTGCCATCCTATCCTCCCTGCAGGGCATGCCACGTATCACAGGCTTACTTCACTCCTGCAGTCCGTGCTTCCAGCAGCGAAAGTCAATCTCACGGCGCGGTTATGACGTATACGGACACGACTCTGCACACACGAGGTTCTATATGAGTCCGACCGAACAACTACCTCAGTTTTGCACATGCGCGAACTATTTATCATGTGCTGTCTCATATAGAACGGGTGAAATAATCTTAATATCAGTCTTTTTAATGCTAGGTCAACAGAGGTATAATACAGAATTGAAAAGTAATCGGAGCGTTCGAGAACATTTCTTTCTCTATATATAATGTCACTTCAGGCGGTGTGCTGGCCGGGTGGGAATCCTGTCCTCAAACCTAACTGATGGCTGTTGTATTACCACATACACATGGGTGGTGGTATTAGGGTGAAGTGTCGAAATATGGGGTCTCTATATATAACCCCATGCTTTATATAGATCCACATCATATAAAGCATGGGGTTACATATAGAGACCCCATATTTCGACACTTCACCCTAATACTACCGCCCCCCCCCCAAAAAAAACTCTTGTTTTGCGGGCCTGTGTGTATTACTATGCCCCCGTGAGGCGGTTGCTGTCATCCTTGTCGTTTAAACGTCTTTTGAAAACTGACGCTTTTATAAGTGGTCCTGACAACCCGATTTTAGCAGAAATAATTCGAGCGTGTTTCGGGCATTCTTCAGACAAAACAAAATGAGCAAACCGAATCATCTAATAATTTGTGACGTCTTTGCGCGCGCAGCATCCCGTCGACGATTTGGGAAAATCGACGTTTTTTGGAGAAGCCAAACATTCGCACACATGCAAATATTCACAAGGGAAAAATGAATATGTTTGAACATGTATCTACAGATCTGAGTCAGGGAAACCAGCAACAGCCAAGAGCTTATTGGAAAATCAACAATGTAAGGCCCGCCTTTCCATATAGCATTTCGCAATCAAAGCAGTCTCTGCGTCATGATCAACTGATAAAGTAGCGTACGAATATTTCAAAAACCGTAGTTTACAGGCCACCAGGTTTGACCACGTCATTCTGCTAGAGCTACTTTTTTTGTTTCTGGCAAAGCGGTGACGCGGCTTCATTTCCACACACTAGATTACAACACTCAACATCACATTATAGATACATGTAGAGCTCGTAGTGATGAATATTGGGGATATCTTTGTTGAGAAGGTTTCGAAAGAAAGTATAACGCACATGGTAGGACGCGCGCACCAGAAACTAGAAAGACTTTCGACATATTACGTTTTTTTCTGGTTTTGCTTTTTTTTCAAATAGCTTGTGAATTCAGGTATGATATTTCTAACACTGATTTTAATATTGTTTCAGCAAGTTCCCGCCAGTATGTACCGACTCTGCCGCCGATACAGAGGAACCCATATACGGGTAGCATAGAGCAAATTCCGGCTGAAGGCGATGACTATTTGGCCCTGACTGGAGATACCTCATCCAACCCCAACGACACACAGTCGGACCAACCTGAACTTTCTGAACGACACAATTCAAATTCATCTCCCGTTGCGGAACTGTTGACATCGGACAATCGATCATCAGATGATCCGCCCCAATACCACACACTTTTACCTTGGAATCCACAATTAGCCATAACAGCACCGGCTGACAGCCTACCAACATACGACGAGGCTGTGCAAGTAGAAAGCTCGACTTTGCATTCCTAGTGAGCTTTGTTTTATGATGACTATGTAAAAGTCTAGAGAAAATAACTGTTCAGTTTGACTATATTTAGCTCATAGGGGTCACTTGGGACAACAACAAAAAACTGTAAGACATGCGTGATATATTTGGCTTCAAAAACTTGATCATGGCTCAAACAACCTCTAGAAAGCTAGCCATAGGAGCCAAACTGTAACAGGAAAGGGTATAGAAAACAAAGGAACTATTTTTCTAAGCTCGGGAAACAGAAAACAGGTACTTATAATATAGAGAGATGTGCTGGAGGCCTCCATTTGTGAATGCTGCTAAAAATATTGAAGATTCCCCCGAAAAAATACAATCAAATATATACGGTAACCCCAGCAATGAGAGTATCACAAGCTCTACACTCAGTCCAAACATCCTTGATTTTAACCCAGTATCTGAAAATATTATAGGAAAATCTATACACCATACTGGTGCAAAAATGGTCACTAGTGCTGCCAATGCCCCTATAAAACTGTTTAAGTAGTAATAACAACCCACTAAATTAGTAAACCATTCAAAAATCTATGAACGTTTTATTGGTCACCAACGGTCGAATTACTTTGGAACATCTTTCACCCATTTTTCGAAAAGGTTTCAACTGGGCCATTCCAAATGAAAAACGTCCCCCACCCCCCATGGACGGTTTTGGTCCAAAGACCCCCACCGGATAAAAACTATGTTTTCGCAATATAAAGGGTTCCCTCTAAAATTCTTCCCACGATAATTATTTTGCTAATTATATTACTTTTAGACAAGAAAAATGTGACAATTTGAAAAAATGACGGCGAAAATTGACTTTCTGCCGTTACCAAGTGGCCTTCATTTTGAATTTTCCCATTATTCTATACAACGCCTCCCTCCCCCCCCCCCCACAATCCCGGCCAGATAGGGACGCTGAATTGTAATAGAATTGTGAATCACACCAACATCAATCGTGGTCCAATGATAATTTGTCAATAAGTCCATTTGAAGGTGTAGGAGGACAGGCGTCAGGCTCTTAACGAGAAGCGTTTTGCTGCAATCATTATGGACTTGCCGAATGCTAATGACTGCCTGTTCCATGGTTTGCTATTGAATAATTTGACTGCCTATATGGCCTTTCCGAAAAAGGTTGTTAGTCTGCTATACGGAGTTATTTTAGTGATGATCCACATAGAGCCAAACTAGGCTCAAACTTCTGTTCCTGTAATGACATACGCCATGGGTTCATACTGGGACGCTTACTATTAAATGTTTTTAGTAATTATATTTTTTGCTTTCTGTCAGGGTCCAAACTGTATAAGGATGAGGATTATTATACCCGATCCTTTGCACTTTTGAACCTCGAGGAATTAATATTTTTAAACACTTTCTTAACCAGATGATTTGCTCATAATCTTAGGCCATCTGCTCTGGTAAATGTCTCACGAGACTATGAAATTTTGACTGTTAACAATGCAAATATACCATGTAACGATGTTGTGAAGCTTCTGGGTGAAGCATAAATGATTTTATGTTGAAATTTGACAATCACATATAATGTTCTCAAAAGACATAGCAAAATACTAAATGTAGAAAAAACGCCATTACCACTCTTTTATTTTGTCTAAGTGTAATCATTGCCGCAAACTTGCCATTTTGTAACAAGTCCACGTCTTGCAAAGTCAAGAGAGAGCCCTGATATTTGTTGTAACCATTATGATTGTTCATACCAAGATCTACTTCTCACAGCCATGGTATAATTATTACATATTGATAGACTACGCACTCTGGCGTCTGAGGTCTTTATAATAATAAATGCTACAGCATCCAAGGTAAGAAATCTGCCAGCAGTTTTAGATACGGTACACAAAATTGTTCGAGGTCTCTACATTCGGATTGGGTCCTTTGGCATAAGGAGCCCCCGCTTCACCGCCACACGTGGGAAACAACAGCCTTCTCAAAGACGTTAGGGATGTAACTTATGATGAGTTTCGAGGGCTGCTTCGTACCGAAAGTGGCGACTGTGGTAGCTATGTCGATAAATTTATATGATTTGTATCAGTTTTATCTTTGAAGCTAGTTTTTATACTGGCATACCGTCCAAACGTTTTATCATGATTCACTCTCCTGTTCGGTTTCATATTAATATTTAAATTATTATATATATATATATTTTTGTGATTTTAATGCTTCGCCTAAAAAATAACTTCATGACTAATTCGTCATGTATCCTGAAGTTAAATACAATTTATTGAATTTCTTGTATATGTTTTGTGTATTGTTTTTTAATTATTTTCCGTCAATGAACAAAACAAGAATATCCTTCATGAAGCAAAATAGATATTGAGAAACACTGTTTTCCCTTTATCTTTTGGCTGGTTACTTTAATAGATTCATTCTTTATTCAGGATTTGTCAAACAAAAATTGATGAGTGGACTCACAGACTCACAACAAACTGCACTGTTTGGTATATAAGCTTGGTGAATGTCTCGAACGCTGAGGAGAAACTAAGATGAAACAGAACTGTCAAAGATTCTTAGTTGCAATTAATCTGTTATGAGGAAAATACCGAAGTGATCTAGCAATAAAGCGACCAAACCGGAAGTGACCTCACCAAAATCGAAGAGTAGAAGCCATCATATAGCTTATTCCCTTAATGCCCCCAGCAGATAAATACAGCAGGCTATATTCTATAATATGTAATATTGAATATATAGATAAAGGGAGGAAACTCTACTTGACTTTACATAGGAAAATGCATAAACCTTTTCAAATGGGCCATATTGCCAATGCACCTCTGTGGAGATGAAACGCAACATTAAAATAGTGATGGAAAAGGATGCCGGCGTACTGACAATAAGGCACTTGACCCCACAGACAAATATACTGAATGCATATTTCTAAAAAAACTTCACAAGAACCATAACTGATCCCTGTGATGATTTGTATCCCAACCATGCTTTTATTGCAGCTGTTCATGTGGACATCTTGAATGACATGTCCCCAGCACCGGCTTGAGCGGCATTAGATATAAATAGTTCAGAGCGATGATGTGATAGCCCTATCAAGTCATCTGGTGGAAAATGGTGAACTATGTGACCGTCAGATAGAAAAAAAAACGGCCCAAACGAGGGATTATTATAGAATGCTTCGTGGTAATCAGAACGCCGACCAAGCGCTATAACTATACATGCAGTCAGGGGGAGCTAGTCACGCTTTACAATACATTGAAATGTGGCAAAACTGGAAACTCAGTTATCAAAATGTTCGACACTGCAAGTATCATGGTTATGAATCAACCCATCAAGATGATAATCGCGACCGATATATACACATGCACTACCGAATATTTCACCATCCCAGAGAAAGATTCTCCAAGCCCAAAGAAAGACGGCTGTGCCGAGTGCAGAAGGCCCAGTTGGTATTTAAAGTTGGAAAGGCGTAACGGATTATTCCCAAACTTGGTATGTATGTGGATATCAATACAAGAGTAGAATCGCTTTCCTTCAACAATATGAAACTTGAAATGTTTCCGTAAAATAATTTTTTGGCGAAGGAGTTTTTTGGAAAATCACGTCAACTCCAGGAAATGGCGGCGGCCAGATGCTCTGAAATAAGACTAAAGATATGAATAAAACATTACTTTCCACTCCACAGTGGCAAGAACTATTTGGCATGCTTTATATATCTCGCCTAGTAGCATTTGCTAGATCCTGTGTTAAATGTGACGATTATAATCAACGTCACAAAACATTGTTGCAGAAACTTATAAAACAGCTATACCGCCAAGGGCATCCACCACTCAAAGTTTCTCAAATTTGGCGATACATATCGCATGCTGATAGCAAAATACGAGTGTAGCGTGCAAGATCTATGGCGTTACGTTTCGTTACGTTACGTTTGACTATCATGTGGATTAAGAATACTGATCAGCCGTTCGGATTTGATATTTTTGGAACATCATGATGTCTTGCCGGCATCATTGAAAACTGTTGACCGCTTCGCTCTTGCAGGAAACTAGCCTATGTGTATGTATACTATGATTGTCTTTTTGAATTTGGTGCTAATGCTGTTATATGGAATATGGAATAGGTCTTTGGATTATGGACGCGGATATTCTTTAATGGACGACGGCTGAATTATGAATGACGGACCAGACGCTTGTAATTATTTTCAATTACAAACCATCACAGTAAAGCATATTTTAGTTGAGAGAAGCATTCCTCTAATCTACCTTCTTTTCGGAAGAGGCCTGATTTATGACGCTGAAATGTTCATTCATAACCAAACTAATTCATTCAAGATACCAACTACATTGTTCATTTTCTGGTGACGTTCTGCTGTAGTTTACCAAGAGTGTTTTCAATGCAAAACATTATTTGCTTCGAAAATGCTGTTAGTATCTACAGCGAAACGTCACGGTTAATTAAGAAATAATTCCTTGTTTACTGTGGTAAAACACCTAGAATAGATCGGGCTGCAATAGGAGGAGTCTAAGTTTGGTCACGAAGGCCGTAGGCCTGACTGATCAAACGTGAAGACTCCTCCTATTGCAGCCCGATCTATTCTAGGTGTTTTACCACAGTAAACAAGGAATTAGTTATATTCTATCATACAGAAAACGGAACATTCTTGTGGAGATGTTTCCTGAAAAGAAAGATATTCTCGTGTATTTAAAACTGGATTAACACCCCTATACCCGAAAAAAAATGTTTCGGCACGCCAATTAATCGTAGCAAGCAACACCTGCAAGTCTCGTGCCTGAAATCGACACGGGTTGGAGAGTCCACAGTATGACAGCTGTAAGGGCATATAAAACGCCATTAACGATCAAAATGACGCAAGCGTGACCCTTGGTTTTAGAATACACGTGAAATTCTCCCATCATTCAATTATTGGATTGTGTACCTATCATACGTTCAAAAACGTTTAATGATATCAACTTTGAATAAATCTCCGCGAAAAAAAAATTGTTCCTCCAACTTGAATTGTCTCCATGATGGACGGCAACAAGATGTACAAGAAGATATAGGCAGACGATAAATGCTGATATCCATTTCAATC
The DNA here is from genome assembly GCA_036873755.1 of Hanleya hanleyi. Taxonomy (NCBI): domain Eukaryota; kingdom Metazoa; phylum Mollusca; class Polyplacophora; order Lepidopleurida; family Hanleyidae; genus Hanleya; species Hanleya hanleyi. The sequence goes on from JAVTVY010000092.1 coordinate 25,744, forward strand.
CTATTACCCTTCTGGGCGAGTTTAACTGGACACGCGCGAAGAAAATTATGACGTCATATAATCCACATCTATTGAAATTAGATCCCACCTGGGCTTCCTTCTTTACATGTAATTATGTTATTTGGTAAAACACATGGGATGGGGTAGAATCCATAATTAATGACAACAAGCCTATGACTTAGGGAATAAAACAATATAAATTTAATCAAAAAGGGTGCAAATCAAGACAATTACTCAATTACGTTGTTAATTCACCGACAACGTACCGGGACGCTCTCAAGTATATATTTGAATTTTTTGCTATATTTATACCTGTGAGCAGGTTGTAGAAGAAGACCTGTTTACACACCATAGGTTTCCTTCAAAAGTTGCTTACTTAAATGTTGATAAAATGCTAAAAAAAATGTTTGGCTCAGTTGCATAATCTAGTCCCACTCTGTTGTTGTTTAACCACAAAATAAACAATGATGGTCCATGTTGAACCTTAGAAAATATTTTCCTATCATTGTTAACTTCCCTACTGAAGCAGCATAATGAACGCGTTTTGGAATCTAAAATCTAAAATAATCGAGAGAATTGGGAAATGGAATGATCGTAAAAGACCATCATACAAACATATACATTAAATGCGTTGTATTCGGTAAAAATAAATCGCAAAGAAAATTATAAAAAAAATAAATACTTTTGGACACTGATGGAACCATTCTTTCATTTGCAACATACTTTTTCCAAAGGTTTAATATTCCTTTAAAATATATAGATTTTGCCTTCAATGTTATACTCCGGCTATCTACTCACATACATAAAAATAAATGTTTTTATCCAGTTGTATGTTTTCTTTACACAGACTCTATAGACACACGAGCCCAGGTGCACAATCGCAATTTCCCCAAAATGATATTCTTCTCTTTAGCTCGTCTTATTGGTAAAATTCAACAAATTGCTTCAAATCTCTCGTGACCAGATTCACTTTTGCTCAAGTTGGAGATCTGACCCTTTTCGTCAAATGGGATCTGCCCGACCGTCAGAGTATGCGGGGTTAGAGTATGCCGGCTTTGTTCTGCCTCCAGACCCTGGAAAACAGAAAAGTAGCATTCAACGATTTCGTTTTACATCTTAAAGGTGAAATGCAAAGGTATTTAGATTCTCCTTTTCACATTTTATATAGGTTGAATAATGATAGAAATACCAGTCTATCTATTTCACTTGGTTTAATTTGAATTATCTTGTCTGCTAGAATCTTTTTAAAGGTTGGTACCCCTAGCACAGCTGAATTCAAATTTGCAAAACGTCATCGCTTATCTTTCCTTGATTGTGACGTCACATCAGACCAGCCGCTCGGAGACTGAACGTTACAAGTATTGACGACCGGCCAGATGGTCTGATGTGACGTCACAAACGAACGTCAAACAAGGGCAGATAAGCGATGCGGATTTCATTTCTGAAATCGGTCGGGCTTGAGATGCCAACTTTGGAGCACTTTTCAAAAGCTACCAGGAGACAAAATACTTCAAATAAAACCAAGCAGAGTATTTGGGCTGATATTTCCATCATTAACTAGCCCGCGAAGAATATAAATAGGGAAATATGAAAACCTTTGCATTTCACCTTTAACGTCAGCTGATGGAATATTCACAACTTCGCTCAGGACGGTCTATTGCATCTTCATTTCATCAAATCAATTTCTACGTTCCCACTTCGAACCTGCCTTGATATATCTAACCACCTTCAGTTTTTCAAAATCCGAGGTGTAAATTTCACATACGAACGAGAGACGAACCAAAAAGATTCTAGCCTTTAATTGTGTGCAGGTTGACATCATCTTCAAGTAGCGACGTCATTCCTCTTAATATGGTGGTTCTGTTGGCCCAATATATAGGTCAGCCAATCAATAACGCTGTTATATGAAACATTCGAAATTCAAATGGTTTCGAGTTCAATGATGACTTCTCGTGTCTAGTCGAACATTGAATGGAGGCTGATCTATCAAGTTCGAAGTGGTAAGGTAGAAATTTGCTTCGTGGAAGGAAGATGAATCTATTGATATTTTCTGTCGTCCACCCAATCCGAACCTGCGAAGCCTTTGAACTTTCCGAAGAAGATTGTTTACCACGCGGCATATCTTGAATATCTGATGCCTGCATATACATAAGATCTTATGCCTATATATGCGGTATATCCGGAATTGTCCGGGGTAAGCTTTATGTTAACGACACTGAGGTAAGAGAAGAGGATGTTCCCCATGCTGCACGGGTTCCTATCAGTCAACAATGAACATTATAATGTATAAATATGCATCATCAAAATTCTCTATCATCTGTAAAAATTTAAATCGTGAACTCTCAATTCCCTGATACACCATTTGTATGACACCACTAGAGTGTCCAGATTCTGCTCATATATTTACATTTAGATTTGTACATATCTTTGCGTATAATTGAATGTAAATTTGTAATTAATTTGCTGCCGCTACATTTATGTCAATTACTTATTGCGATAGAAGTGCTAATCAAAACATTTTATCATGAAACAGCATTTCTATCAATATTAACATTTTTTCCTCTTTTCTTTTTAATTATTATTTTATGTCTTCTCTCTTGCCCACCAAGTGCATTCCCCCATATATAGAGGGCGGGCCTACATGTAAAACTATAGGTTAGAACCTGTAAATATAGTGTATATATTTGCCTTTTCTATAACCTTGAGTACATCACCGCCCTGTAAATCCTATTACCATTACGTGAATATATCAAGCTATTGTTTTCAATGTTATCTGCAGGACTACATATACGCGACATTGTACAAAAACAAGGTATAAGTTGGGTCAATTATTTATTGCGATAGAAGTGCTAATCAAAACATTTTATCATGAAACAGCACTTCTAGCAATATATTACATTTTTTCCTCTCTTCTTTTTAATTATTATTTTATGTCTTCTCTCTTGCCTACCAAGTGCATTCCTCCAAATATTGAGGGCGGGCCTACATGTAAAACTATAGGTTAGAACCTGTAAATATAGTGTTGTTATTTGCCTTTTCTATAACCTTCAGTACACCACCGCCCTGTAAATCCTATTACCATTACGTGAATATATTAAGCTATTGTTTTCAATGTTATTTGCAGGACTACATATACGTGACATTTGTACAAAAACAAGGTATAAGTTGGGACTCACGGGGCCATAGGCTAACGAGTGAAACGAACAAGTTGAACTTCACACTGTCTAAGAAACTTCCTGACGATTCAATTGTATTAATTCTCTTTGTTTCACGATGTACATTTCGGCACACGTCAAGTCAAAAATATCCAACTCAGTTCGCACGCTAAATTGTGTTTGTAAATTTCACGACCAACCTGCTCACCCTGAAACGAGCCAAATTTTCTTTACTTTCTTTATACTTGTTTTCTTAGTCAAGAGATATGACTCTTTCAACCGACCTGACACACGCTGTGGTTGAAATAGACACGTGAGTTCCATAGTAAATCTGCCTACCTTGAAACACGCTACTTTTCTGAACTTTCTTTTAATTAGTTTCTGTATATAATAATGTAGATTCTCATTCATCCAGGATATGTACTTGAAACAAGGAACGTAGAGCTGATCTTATGGAAAGACCAGTCCTACGTTCCTAGTTCCTAGTTTCTGTATACCCTCTATAAGTTTGTTTACCCAGTTTACCCTCTTTAAACCGACTGAACATATTTGCTAAAAATAGACAAGTGAGTTCCGGGTAGCCGAGCTACCCTTTGCACCTGCTTAATCTGCAACCCATCGCATTTATACTAGTTTGTTTTTGTTTTTTTTTAATCTGTATGTTTTTTGTGTTATTTGACCGTTATAGGTCCCTGCTTTTATCACATTTTCTTTTCTTTTTGCTGTCGAGAACTATCTTCATTGCATTATTGTATATTTTCAAGCACACCACACTCACGCTTTGTTACATGTATATAATAAACCCAGCTTTGCGCATGTATATATTCTTACTACAGTACAACTACATCGAATATAATAACAATCACCGAAATATTAAGACGCTCTTACTACAGTCACCGTATTACTGTACATTTGTGTTGCTCCTAAACTTTATCTTGTCGATGCGCATGGATAAAACACTCCGAAAGTACGATTTCTTTGAATCCACCAGCCCTATCTACATTGTAAAGCTACACTCTCATTTAACCCATGTCTCTGCTTGAGGAATTACCCTTTTTCCATGAACACGATATTGACATGGAGGCAAATCTAAACCAAGATGACGGTTTCCTGGCTGATTTTGAAAACTTGTGCTTTAACCCTCTCGAACTCAATCCTCCCAATAATTCTACTTACATCACCGATGACACGGAAAATGAACTTTCACACTGGAATGCTATGAGTTCCCATCAATCGAACTATTACTTTGATGATACTTTTCGATCACACGTTCACTCAAATAATCTATCTGATAGTTCTACGTTATCTGTTATCCACTTCAACGCTCGAAGCCTAAAAAAACACTACACTGAAATCATTGGACTATTACAGAATTTAGATTTTCGCTTCACTGCAATCGGAATCTCCGAGAGTTGGCTTAACCCCTTAACGGAGGAGCTATACACTATCCCTGGTTACAAGCCGTTTCCGCTATCACGCCAGCATCGAACCGGGGGCGGAGTCATCCTATATATAAGAGACGATATAATGAAATGTTCTGTTAGAGATGATCTCTCGCATATTGATCCTAATGGAGAATACGAATCATTATTTATCGAAGCTACTGATACCAACAGCTCATACGTTATAGGTATAATTTATCGACCCCCTGGCAAAAACGTTGATTATTTTAATACAAAGCTTCTAGAAACATTCAATGTCCTAAAGCCGGAAATGAAGAAATGCATCTTAATGGGAGACTTCAATATTGATCTCTTTAAGACCCATACACATGGACCATCCAGACAATTTTATGAGAATATGAAATCGTATTACTTTTTCCCCAAAATTACTAAACCTACCCGTGTCAAGTCAAATTCTGCAACCCTGATAGATCACATTTTTACTAATTTTCATGAGGAAGACCGCTGTTCCGGTATACTCATGTCCGATATCTCTGATCATTTCCCTGTTTTTCATATAAACGGAGCCTCTCCTACGTTCACAACCACCGAACAAAACATCGTTTACCGCCTCGTTAACTCTGAACAACAAACTCTATTCAGAGAGATGCTGGGGAATGCTGACTGGGAAAATGTCACTAATCAAGATACAGACATTGATGAGGCTATGGGTATATTTGTCGATAATTTTACCCCTATCTATGACGAATGCTTCCCTTCCCGTACAAAAACTGTTGGCAAAAGAAAAATAAACAAACCGTGGATAACGCCCTGTATCATTAACTCAATACATGAAAAAAATAGATTATACAGGTTACACATATCAAAGAAACAAACCGAAACTACCTTACGATATAAGCAGTATAGAAATAAACTCAACCACACTCTGAGACACGCTAAGAAAAAATACTATGAAGACAAATTTAACGAACATAATAATAATATCAAGGAAACATGGAAAATGATAAATGAACTTATGGAACGGCGAAAGTGCAGTACTCTACCGCGTAACTTTACCATTAACGGAAATGAAACTACTGACGCATCAGAGATAGCAAACCATTTAAACGATTATTTCTGTTCAGTTGCCTCAAACCTGGCCGCCAAAATTCCGCGATCTCCAACTGATTATAAAACTTTCTTGACTCGTGAAAATCCAGAACAAATCATTTTAAGTCCTTGTACACCAGAAGAGATAACGAAAGTTATTGCGGAATTAAAGGTTGGATCTCCTGGAATAGATGGCATCCGTATGTCGCTAATCAAACCCATCTCGCATCTCATAGCACTTCCTCTATCACATATTGTAAATCTGTCACTCCAGCTTGGAAAAATGCCAAACGTTTTGAAGGTAGCTAAAGTAACACCTGTGTATAAATCCGGTGATAAACACCTAGCAAGTAATTACAGACCTATATCCGTTCTTCCCTGCTTTAGTAAAATTTTCGAAAAGATCGTTGCCATTAGAATGACATCTTTCCTGGAAGCCCACAATATTATCAGTCCCAATCAATTTGGCTTCCGGGCTAATCATTCCACATGTGATGCAGTGTTGGCACTATATGATAAATTAATTAGTGCAAAAGAGGATAAAAAGTTTAGTATTGCCATGTTTCTTGATCTCTCTAAAGCATTTGACACCGTCAACCACCAAATACTGCTTCATAAACTCGAACACTATGGATTCCGAGGAATTGCCAACGATTGGTTCCGCAGCTATCTGTCTCTTCGGTCTCAGTGCGTGTGCTATAACAATGTACTCTCTTCAACCAATATCATAGACTGTGGTGTACCTCAAGGATCGATCCTCGGCCCCATTCTTTTTCTGGTCTATATTAATGATATAGCCAAAGCATCCGATATTCTAAACATACTCCTTTTCGCCGACGATACAAGCGCAGTTTCTTCCGACTCAGATTATGATAATCTAGTCGAAACTCTGTCAAACGAGATCGCCAAACTTCATAACTGGTTTTCCTGTAATCTGCTGTCTCTCAACATACAAAAAACCAAATATATGCTTATCAAACCGACCAGATACACTAATCGTATTACATCTAAACTGGTCCTCGATGGTAATGATCTTGAATGCGTCAATACATTCAAATTTCTCGGCATTCTTTTTAATGACAAGCTAACCTGGCACTCACATATTGAAGCACTATGCTCAAAACTGTCAAGAAATATAGGTATTATAAATAACATTAAACATTGCGTGAACAGAAAGACCCTAATTCTTTTGTATTATTCGTTATTTTACCCCTACATATCCTACTGCAGTATGGTCTGGGCAAACACTTTTCGAACGCACCTTCAACCACTATTTGTCCTACAAAAAAGGCTCATCCGCATCTTAACTGCAAGTGCCAGACGTGCCCATACCAGAAACCTATTTGTAGAAATGAATATTTTACCTCTACATCTAGTAAATGACTACCTAATCCTGATATTTGCACACAAATTCTTCTACCACTCGTTTTTTCTTCCCTACCTTTCGCGCAATTACTTCACCAAATTATCTGCAGTACACAATTATCCAACAAGACAAGTTAACCTTAATCTGTACAGGCCGTTTTATCACTCACAACTCTCATTCTACTCCACCAAAATTAAAGGACTACGTATATGGAATTCATTGCCAGTCAGCCTGAAATGTTATGCCTCCAAGTCACTGTTTAAATCCCGACTGAAAGAGTTTTTGCTCAATAAATTCGGACGCTGATATGGCTATCATCAATTCTAACCGAAATTTCTTGCCTACCGGTCACCCTTCATCTTACAA